>VXAD01010121.1:410732-587293 GCA_013399195.1 Dicrurus megarhynchus | reverse complement strand
AAAAAAAAAAAACAAAATTCATATAGCTTGACTCAGGAATTTAAGTTGGTGCTGGGCTTTAACCAAATACAGGGCTCTCAATGTGCCCTCCTTGGTGCGTGCTCTGGAAGGATCTCTCCTCCACGGCTCTGCCAGCCTGTGCATCCTTTATTGCTGCTGCAACAAGGGTGACAACGTGTGTCAGGCCTGGTGGGAGCTGATCCTGGTGGCAGCCACGCACTCAGCTATAGCCTGCTGTCAATTTTACCTGCCCACAACTCCTCCCGGAGGCCTGAGCCTGCCAGAGTTCACAAAAACCAGGACAAACCGTGCTGCTTCCTTTTTTTAATATTATTTTTTCATAAGGCAATTCAGGTGCTCACAAAACAGGTTGGGCTGGGAGAGAAGACAAATGACAGGTGATGAAGGGCCACCTGTGAAAAGAGATTTTTGTCTTGCTATTTGCACATACAGGTGAAATTCACAGTTAAATGGAACTGGACAAGGAGAAAATAAATTCTCCGTGATTTATACTTTGCATAAGACAATTTTGGGATCTCAGATGTTAAACTGGGTTTGCAAGCTGCTAGGAAGACAATATTCATACACATCCTTGTGCCTGTGGGAGTGGCACACCTGGGTATTGTGAAATGCAAAGATTTCTCCTGCATTTCACAACCCTGCCCAGAAGGGAGATATTGGCCATAATAAATCAGGCATTTAATTGAACCTGATGAATGTTATGTCCCTCTTGAAGACAACAGGCAGGGTGTCTCTGCACAAGATGTCTTTGGCCGTTAGTAACTTTCTGTGCCTTTCACCCTGCAGTGTGTTGATGAGAAGTTTGACATAATCTCTAGGGGAGAAATTCTAACTGATGTCCTGTTCCAAGAAGCCTTAAAAAAAAAAAAAAAAAGGAAGGAAGAAAAAAAAAGATGATTTTCTGTACAAAACATGCCTTAGCACCTTAGGCATTGCAAGGATCCCCAGCCAATGTGCTGAGGAATAGCATAGCAACCGTCACCAGGGAAAATGTCAAAACTCTGAGACATGCAAAAAAAGAAAAGAAGGCAGGCAACTGGGGAAAGTTCCAGCTTCCCTTACATCTCTGAGAAATTATTTAATTCCCACTTCTGGCGGATAAAATGCAGTTAAACTGCATTGAATCTAACAACATCACAAAAAGGGGGGAAAAAAATCTCATGTGTTTGAAAATATATGAAGTCATTGAAAACATTTGTAGAGGGGGATGCAATCTTTGAAATAGCAAAAAAGTGAAAAGCCATATTTTGGTAGTATAATGCAAAAAAAATACCCTGGTTTTCTTCAATAATACATTTTTTCCCTAAATAATAAGTCTTCTTTTTGCACCTCAGGTCTCCAAACAGCAAGAACCATTTGTTCTTCTTTTATGGGTACAAAGCTTAAGGCATGTATTGTTTAAAACAGATATCGCAGAGTAATTTTGTCAGACTTACAATATTTGGTGCTCTTCTTTCAGTCCTTGCTTAGGGGATGATGTGAAAAATCTCATATTTTACTTTTAAGATTGTTTTTAAACAAGGACATATCATGGCAGAATCCCACGGCAGAAAACAGCCTGTATGCACACCACATTCAAATATACGAAGGCATGCATCAACTGCTTAACTATGTGAGCAGCTTTCTTCTGATTTTTTTTCTTCCTTTTACCCATGATCAAGGAATTTGGCTGCACTGAAACCTTTTTTTTGGCTGAGAGGCATCACTTAATCTCAAATGAAATGAAAGAATGAAATCTTTATACCACTGCCTAAACAGGGCCTACAGGAAAGCTGAAGAGGGATTTTTACAAGGGCATGGACAGATAGGAAAAGGGTGAATGGCTTTAAACTTAAAGAGTATAAGTTTAGATTAGATATTATGCAAAATTTCTTTAATATGAGGATGGTGAGGCATTGGTATGGTTTGCTTAGAGAACCTGTGGATGCTCCATCCCTGGAAGTGGTCAAGGCCAGGTTGGATGGGGTTTGGATCAATGGGGCCTAGAGGAAGTTGTCCCTGCCCATGGCAGGGAGGTTGAAACTAGATGAATTTTAAGGTTCCTTCCAATGCAAATCATTCTGTGACTCAGAGACATTTCTTCTTGGCAAACCCAGTTTATTTATCCTGTAGGAGACTCATAGCATTATATTCTAAATAGTAATTAACAATATGACTCCATGAGGCCAAGAGCTTCTTACTTAGGCATTAGGGTACCCAAAGTAGATGTTTTGATCCTTTCCATTGCTCCAGAATGAAAAGATTTAAAATCTGCAAGCAATTTTCACTTTTCTACCTGGAGAATATTTTCCATTAACTCTGCCGAAGAAAATTGTGGACCTATTGAAACTCTGCTTTGTATTTTTTTTCTTCATTTAGTGCTTATCTTATAAATATTTCTTTTCCTCTTGAGTCATTGTCTACAGAACTTTGACATAGTTATTTAGTTATATTAAAAATCTTGAGGTAAAGTACTCAGAACAGGGAAGAGATCTTACTGGGCAATTTTAAACTCTGATTTTGAAAACAAGATTGATCTGCTGGGAAAAAAGTATAAGGAAAGTCTCACTTTTTAAAAACTGTAAATCTAGACTATAATTAGTTAAATAGAATGAGAAAAGAGATGTTTGTCAAGCGAATATCTCCTAAATATAGAGTTAAAATAATAAATGTCACATCCCTTTTTAATATACCTCTTCTTTAATAAAAAACCCTACTATTATTCCTAATACTTTTTTTAACCTTTGCACCCTCCAGACTCGCAAGAGACATTGTATGAAATAGTTTCATTTACCAAAGTTTACCTTCTGTACGGGTGTACAATCATTAATATTTTATAAGATTTTGTCCAATTCGGAATTGAGAAAATTTGTAAAATTCATCTTAACTTACAGTTCTCATCAATCTCTAAATGCAAGAGGATTTTAAAATAAACATACAGATTACAGAAGAAAAAAGATAAGTAAACAAACAATCCTGCCGTGTTTGAGCTGTTATAAATTATTCATGTTACAGTAAATTTTCTCTCTTCTTGTTACAGTCCTGATGAATGAATGAGTGGAAAGGCAAAAGAGAGCAAGTTTGGAACACACCAAGAAGCATATCTGGATAATTCCCTGCAACTGGAAATCATTGAGACAAATTCTGTGACTGCATCTAATAAGAAACTCAAAAATTTTAAGGCTATTAGCACCACAAACTAAAACTGTAAGGAATGGTAATCAAATATCACACTTCAGGGCATAAACTAATTGTCCAGCAGGTCAGGAAATTATGTGTTGCTCCTATGTTGCACAAATGCCTAGATATCCTGTGGGTTTTCATCTCTTTTCCTGTAAAAAAAGGGAAAACTGAGAACTCAATGAACATCTATTGTTGGATGGAGGAAAGAAGAAATCCAGCTTTATAAGGGATGAGATAAATGTTGTATTAATGTAAACCTCCTTCTCCTGGATAAGTTCACTATTTAACAATTAACACCTTTCCACTGTATCCTATTCCTAAATAGTTTAAATTAGAACTGTGTTTGAGAGGAATTAAAAGAGATATGAAGAGTCAAGAAGTATTATTTCAGGATTGCTGTCTGACAGAAGTTTACCTATACAAGAGACTCTTTTTCTATTAATTTCCCTTGGTGGGTAAAATCAGAGATGATGATGTGACCCCAGCTTTCCAGGGTGAAACTGTTATGACAATTAATGGGGAAAAGAGAAGGACATGTCAGGACAGATCCCATCTCTATACAGGAACATATATTAGAGGCTGTATCCAATTTTTCTTTCTTAAAAGGCACCGAATGAACAAAAGAGAGGAGAAAGCACCTTGCCTTAAAGATAGGATGCCTCTGTTTCATTGTTTGCCTACAGGGCTGCCCTGAATCCTTGATCCCATTCCATCATAAATACAAGCAGCAATCATTTTTTCTTCAAAGGACAAAGTGTGGCCACTTATGGGGGGAAAAAAAAGGAAAGGATATGCCTCTCCTAGCTCAGAAGGTCTTTACTAGGAAAAAACACCATTTGGGGGAGATTTGCAAGGACACATCTAAGTAGTGGTTATCAGGAGCTGGGAGGGTCTGTGAGAGAAAGGTCAAGTCTATACATATCCTAAGCATTTGCTACTTGCTGTTGCCAGGCAAAGGTTAGCAGGCTAAAGGAACCTTATGTCTAACCCCATGTGGTATTTTTTGTGTTCTTATCTGAACTCCTGTCATGCTGAGCAGAGCAGCTCACACCTGACATTTTTCCCTTTATGGCCTTTTAAGCTACTAAGTCTGATTGGTACAGCATCCTTAGGGAGTGGGAAGACATGGGGCAGGGGGGAGAAGGGGGCAGGCACTTGTAAGTCAGGAAAAGGATATCTCTCCCTTGTAGGTTTTCAGTCATCTGCACGGCTGTTTCTCTCCATCCACTCCATCAGTAACTAAAATCTGAGGTGGCAATCTGATCCTCAGTCTTCAGGATCAGTGATTTTGGTGGATGCCCATGAAAAGAAAAAAAAACCAACCTACAAGAATCTCTCTTTGTTAATGAAACATTTAAATCTTAAATTTTAATCACATGTCAGGACGTTCAAAGTTAAGGTTGCCACAGCAACACTACAATAAAGTTCTTTGTGCAAAGCAGTTAGTGAAATGCACAGTTTAATTAAAAATTGTCTCAATCAACTGACAGTTTTCATCTCCCCAAATCCTGTTCTCTCCTTCTCCCTCTCTGAAATACCATTGAAATGAGAGGAAGGACAGGAGCCGTGGTGGCAGAGCCAGGCAGGCAGGCCCTGAGTTTGGGTCATGGTGTCAGAGGCCAGTGCAATGCACATAAAATTTGCTTTCCATCTGTGCAGTCTCTAAATCCATCATGAGCTGGCAGAAACAAAAGATTTGCTAGGGTCTAGGTGGAAACAAAGAAAACTAAATTCTGTCCTTCTTTCTATCCCTGAAAGGTCTTCTGCTAACAGAGAGGTTGGGGTGTTTTGGGGACCCAGAATATAGAAAGATGCAAAGAGAAAGTGGGAACAACTTCTGGGTTGGCAGCATTGTCCAGTGCTTAGATGATCATAGGTGGTAAGCACTCACTGACCAACAGTGACATCAGTCAACTGATCTGCCCGAAAGAAAAAAGAAATTGAGATGATACTGATACTTCCTGCAAAATGATACCACGGCGCTCAATTTTGTACAGGAAAAACGCCTTGGGATCCTCAAAGGGCAATTAATAGAGAAATGTCTCATTAGCATGACAAGGTGATTTTGCCTTGTGCTTTGTGCAAGGCAGGTGTCACTTCATGTCCTCCCTCATGTCCCTGTTCGGTACCTGCTGTGCTTTCGTGCCCCTTGGTGAATCACTGGTGTCCCGTGTCAGGAGCAGCAGGTTACACCTGGCTCAATCCTGATGCTGTTGGCGCAGCAGGACACGGTAAGCGCTGGGCCTTTCAACATTCACCTTCCCCCTTCCATTTCCCAGTCTGAGGTCAGAGCCTCCTGCTCCGTAGGCAGCAGCGATGGCAGAGCAGCCCTTTAAAAGACCGCAAGAGAAGCAGATTTGACGTGGACTCATGGGGAAGGAGCCAACAGAAATGAGAAGAGGCAGCCAAAGGTCACTCTGGCCTGCCAGCTGTAAAAACAATCCAAGTGACATGGCAATAAAATCCAGGCTTGGGAGCAACCTCCTCCAGCTCCTAATGGCGCACTCGCTTACCCCTCTGCGCTCCCGCCCGCTGCCCGCAGAATGCCAACACGGAGACGTAGGGAAACCAGCGGGAGGTATAAGGCAGGGAGCAAGGGTTGCACAGAGGGAGAGGAAGCTCTGTCTGGCAAAAGCCAGGGATGATGGGCGGGGGGGGGGCAGCCACTGCAGGACGCTGAGATCGAGCTTTTTAAGTACATTTCAGCAGAGCACGTTTGCTCCTAAGAAACCTAATATCCTTTGGGTCAGTGCGGGCCAACTGTTAGATATAAAGAATTCATAGCACTTGCAATCCCCAGATGAACCATTTTCAATTCTTCATGTTTCTGAAAAGCTGTTGCGTCGATCTATCAGCAGTGTCTGTGCTCCATAACGAGGGCCGTCTCCTGCCTTAATGCCAAAGTGTAAATATTGCACTGCAGCAAGCAGCAGTAGATAATGCATAATAATGAGCTGGGTTTGTTACATGATGTGCTAACCAGAGCTCTTGAAAACAATGCATCAAGTTAAAAAAAAAAAAACAAACAAAAACCAAAAACAGAGACAGACAGCAAAAAAAAAAAATTTCTCCAGAAAAATGAAGTAGCCTTTGTGTTGGATGTAGAAGTGAAGTAATCATTTACAATTCTGAAAAATAGATTACATGGTCAGAAACATGAAGACAAGGATAAAATACCAATTCTGATCTGATAAGCCATTGGAGTCATCAATATAAATTCATTTAGACACCAGCAGAGCTCTAAGCAGAGGTGAATTTTCATGCTGGATAAATGTATGTTTTTATATAGTTTCTCTTATTTAATGGGGCAGGAATTCTAGCACATGATTACACATGATGGAAAGAAATATTGTTTGAGCCAATAGTAATCAAGTGTGAGTTTCATGATTTTTGTAGCTAATTTCTCCAATTCTCATCAGTAACACATTTTTTTCTCCCTCAAAAGGCAAGGTATAGCACCGTAATGGCTGTCAATCTTCTCGCTTTGTAAGCCACAAGCACTTTAGAAATTACTGAACCAGTGTTTGACAGAGGCCAGAAAAATCGCATGAATGCAGTGTGAGTTATCCGATTCGTGTATCTCCATCCAAGAATTTTAACAATGTGGGCCAAAACGAAGGGCAGTTTGCTCTCTTTTTCATGCATGATATGTTAAAGTGTCTGTGGCAGGAAACGAGCCAGTGGCCGATGTTCAAGTTTCTCACTGCTGAGGGGATGTGATGTTTGCATGCGCCCACATGGATCCCACCTGGCTCCCCGATGCTCCCTTGCCTGTGCAGCTCTCAGCAACTCAGATGGGATCGAGGACTGACAAGTTGCTAAATATCATCGGCTTTCATGGCAAGCAGTGGGAACTGGTGGAGCTCTGCATCTCTCAGGATTCAGTTCCGAAGGTGCCAGTAGTTTTACAGTTCCATCCGCTAAGAAACAGGCTGAGAAAACATTTTGTACAGATCAATGCACAGACCAGGCAGCAACACCTCTTACTCATAGCAGGGTAAGCATGGCTCTGCAGGATGCATTTTTTCCACAAGCTGTGATAGTGCTGTTTCCAGGTGTTTATTCCTTTCTGAGGTGTCCAGAAGAACAAGTATTTGGCAGGTAGTCCGTTATTTGAAGATTTTTCATAATTAACTTTGCGCTGAAGAAAATGGTTTGTACAAACCCAGTTCAATCCTGGGAAAACCCAGAAAGCCCAATAGTGCCTAAATCTTTGAAACATCTGTACTAAGTCTGGGATTTGTCTCATCCAAATTTGACCATCTAAGATTTAAACACCTTTACCAATCATCTAGGTTTCCTCACTAGCGCTTACAGGAATAACATATCAAGGGCAAAGTGTCCAACTCTTTCTTTTGACCCTACATACCTTCTTTAGGCCAATAATAAATCACTTAATCACACTATAAAATTCTTCTGCACTTCCTTTTAAAATCTTCTACATAGATCTTCTTATTTCCAGCACAAGTTAAATAGGAATACAATGGAGTAAGAACACCTAGGGGGTTATTTAGAATTAGCAATGAGACGAGCCCCAATGGTAGATCATACTCCCCAGGAATTCAGCTGAGAAAAAGAAGTTTGTTTCAGAAAACAATACAGTTCAAACCACGACTTCAAATGCATAAATGGATTAAACCAGGAAATAAAGTAATAGTGTGTTATCAGGAAGCTTGACAGTAGAATCTTGGGGCTTCCTGGATATATGGATTAAATTTTATCTAAACAAAGCAGCAAAGAAACAGGAGTGATTAAAAAAAGAATAAAACCCAAACCCTAAATAATAACAAAATAAATCCATAAGTAACTGAACATTGCATTTCCTATTTCTTATTTCTCATTGTAAAGGAAATTTCTTTTGAGCACATCTGATGGGAAAAAAAAAAAGACTCCTTGAGTTTGGGTACTATCACTAACCACTATGCAAGAACCCTAAAGCTTATCAGACACATCTTAAAATGGATTACTTTTTTTTTTTATGACACTTTTCTTATATATTAAGGACAGACAGCTTAAAACCAAGAAGAACATTGCAAGTCAAGACTAGATGAAATTTATAGCTGGTAGTATGGACATTAAATACAACAACACGTCAAAATTTCTATTTCCACATGAAACTGGTGTATTTTGCATACTGGACTGGAAACTAACTAGTTACTATTACACAGCCTATTGCTGTTTGCTAGCATGACATACTAGCAGAGGAAAAATAAACCTCAACCAATTCTATTCAATGTCTTCAGCTGTAAGAGTGCATAAACACTTGAATATAGAATATCTTTTACCCAAGAGTGCCAGAATTATTCTGTCACTGCTTTTGTCATGAAGTTTATTTTTTATCATGTGAATCTTCAAGGAACAGAGAACAACAGCTTACAGGTTTTATCCTTACCTGTGCATTCCTTTGAACTAAAACAGAACTGAGTTCACCCATCCTCCTGCATCCTAAGTCAGCAGTTCACCAGCTTTGAGAATTTACTCCTCACAGTATCAAAATATAGTTACCCTCTTTGATTTGCTGAGCAAGACACACTTTAGAAACAGAACCATTTTTGTTCCAGAACGCTTCTCAAAGAGCTTCATCAATTAAAAACACAGAGAGGTTTCAGATTCAATGTGATTATGGAAAACAGTTCAACTCTACCAAGAGTAATCAAACATTTATTTTCCATTGCTCTTTCCATATAGGTCATGTCAAATACCAAACCTGCCTGGAGTCTGAGAGTACTTTATTTGATAGAAAAACTAGGTTTTTACCTTAATCATTGTGTCTGAAACAAAGAGACATACCTGATGTCACAGATATAGATTTTTAAATTATCCGCGGGTACTCTTAAGTATTTCCAAATTATTATTTGTGTGCCTTAACAACATTTAAGTGTCAACTTTAGTGCCAGAAAAAATCTTATATAAAATAGTCTTCTGTGATTTCCACTGGTCAAAATGTGGATCCTAGTAAATTTGTAGCATTTTCAACTTGTCTAAAAACTTATTTAGACATTTAGTTTTGTGTTTAAAGTACTCTGGATTCTGTCCAGTGGCTGTTGCTGTGAGTAGAAGGCTTATATAAATTCACATATGCCTTTAAAGAAAAAAATAGGCTTTGGGAATGCTAAACATCCATAGAAATTAATGAGTTCTGTTTGAAATACTGTCAAAGATGCATCTGGGAAAATACACATTACTTGGATAACTTAAGATCAGCTTCTGTATTAAAACAGAAGACATTTCACTGCTGGATTCTAAGAAAATACTGAAGCTTTGTGCTCAAAACGTGTGAAGAAGCCAAGAAATTTTCAGTTTTATTATCAGATCAGCTAATGACTCCCAAGGTGGCCACAGGAGCTTAATACATCTCTCTCTGTCTTTGTTTGTATATATGATATTTTTTGCAGTACATTGCTATCATGAAAAAGAATTAAAATGCACAGTACATTTGCTTTTCTTCAAATTTCTCAGGGGAAAAAAAAAAACCAAACCAAAGCAAAAAGTCTTCTTCTGTCAAAACCAAAATAAAAAGATAAAAAAAAATACAAGCAACAGTAAAATATTTTATTTGAGGAATAGCTTAACTTAGATTTTGAGCTTATCAGAATGTCCATGACATCTGCATTTGAAGGATAAAAATATCAGAATGAACCCTTTCTTGAGAAAAATTATTCAATTAAAGCAAGAACTTTTCAGTTAATTGGTATTAGTATTTAAATCCCAGAACCACTTCTCGCAGGTTTCCATTTCTGAATTTCACCAAATTATTTTGTTACTGCAAATTGGTTTTACCATCCATTATTGCTCTGCCTGGGAGGAATGAAAGGAAAACTACTGCACAAATAATCTATTAAAAAGTTATGTTTATCTGGTCATAGACTAAACTGTGTCTATTTGTTAAAAGTTTTGGGTGGCAATGCTGTTTAATATTTGGCATCTGCAGACACAAAGCTTGTTGCTGACAGGATAACACATGTGAAATTAAATGTATTTATAAAATAAGTGGAGAAAGTATTGTTCTCAGAATACCTTCTGTCAGAAAACACCCAGGTGTATAACTGAGACAACCATTAATACTGAGCCTGAGTTTATATTTCTAGAAAAACTGAGCACAACTCTGTATCAAGCTGCTTTTGTTGTCAATAGACCCTGGAAGCATCATGTGTCTTCCAGCCTCTGCAAAAGGAAGGCTAATAGAGAAAGAAAAAGATGTTCCTTTTCTGTCAGAGCACATCACGCTTCTTTTCCATCCTGCAAAGTGGAACCTGTGGCTTGAGGAGCTCTGATTGTCACATTGGGCAATTGGGCAATTGTTGGTGGTTTCAAAAGGCATTTGTGTGAATGTCTCCAGTGAGCTGTGAGATAGCAGGGGTTCATCTGTGGGCTGCTAGAGCAATTCTAGGCATCAGTCGAGGGCAGAGAGTATAAAATATTTAAATTGCCTTTTTCATCTCTAGAATATCAAGGAAAGTAGCTGCACACTCTGGAGAATGAGTACTGCTACCACCTGATGAGCCTGTGGGTATCACCAGATCTTTTACATTTAGTGAAATTGCTGCTTACACAGCGTGATTCCCTTTCTCACCCTCTAGTACAGAGTATTTTATTAACAGTTTGTGCATTTGCCAGTATATCCAGGATCTCAATATTTCAGACCCATGTTTTATGATATTATGTCTTGCCTAAGAAAAGTTCCCAAGGTGAATATTAAAATATGTAATGATACGTGGGAAAAGTAAAGAAAGCTGCATGCCAATGTAGTCTTCTTGTTAATTTCAATATTCAGACAACCTGCTTCTGTCTCCTAAAGATAATGCAGAACAAATTTGAAAGTTGGTCAGGCCTTTGAACGACAATATTGGACATTTTGCTGGGAAGTGTCCGGCTTGGCATTCAGAATTCCAACAGAAGGGTTCACAGCTTCTTCAGAGTCACACAAGATATCTAAGTAGTGTCAGACTCACTAAAGTATATGTTGATATCAGCACAAATATTTTGAAAATCAAGGTGTTTTAGTGATGATGTAGAAACTTCTGCCAATGACATATTCTTTCCACTTTGTGAGCTGTAGATCGGTTAGGTCTCTAGCTGAATGAAAATTGTTCTGACTTTCACAAATGAAATTGTTTGTAGGTCTGACCTGATCTGGAATCATTTTCCTAGGAGGAAACAGTTGATGGTGTGATTTTCTTGTGTTAGCTGAAGTATGGAAACAATTTTACCTAAACTGTCCATCACTGAGAAAGGACCAAAGCAGAAGAAAACATTCATAGTTGGGCAACATCAAGGCTATGACTTAATCAGAGTGCCTGATTGTTGTGGATTAATTCCACCTGGCAACTGAGCCCCACACTTGGCTGAGATGGGGGAGAGAATCTGAAGGATAAAAGTGAGAAAATCCATGGATGGAAATAGAGACAGCTCAATAGGTAAAACAAAAGCCACACACAGGCAAAGCAAAAAAATCTGGAGAGTTGCTGTAAGGTTTCCTGTACCCTGTTCTGAGTCTCTGATCACAAAATTCTAGTACTTCTCAAAAATATATATTTCATTGGTATTTCTAGAGCAAGTGGATTGGACAATATGGAAAAACAGCAGTTAGCAATCTGAGCAAGCCCTGGGTAAAATGTGGGGGAAGAAAGGATATTGCTCAATGATTTAGAATTCATGTATTATGATAGAACAACATGATCACTCAACATGGCAAGAAAAAATGTATTTTTATGGCCAAAACAACACTGCCCATAAAATTCTGACATATCAATTTAACATTGTTATTTTCTTCTGTTCTGGATTTTGGGTCTGATGCTGTTCATGCATTTCCAAAAACATCTTGAATTAATATTCAGTGTCTACTGAGCCCACTGGATTTCCTGATGTAATTTGCATTAGTTCATAGCAGCAGGGGCCTTGGGAGAGCCAGTACCAAAGAATTAAACAGTAAAACAAATGCTTTGATCTGTTAAAAATAAGGTCTCCTTCACCTTTACTATATGATCATCTGTGAAAAGAAGCAAAAACAAGTTAGTCAAATCATTTTTTTATTCCATTAATAAATAAAACAATGTAGCTCCAGTTAAGAGGATATGTTAATGACAGCATATTTGAACATCAGAGCTTACTGATTTTTTGACAATTTTCCATGATGAAATCTTCAGCCTCACCATGCTCATTACTAAGGGCTTCTGATCTCTTTCAGCTAAGCCAAATATCCAGCAAAAAAGGATGCATTTGTAACATTAAAAGGTGCGTTGTGAGATCTGAGATCCAAATCTATCCCAGAAAGAAACCTTTTTTGGTAACCTTTTTTATAAATTTTAGGAAGTCATTTAATCTGCTTGTGCCTGTTTTTTGTCTAGTAAATGTCTTGTTTGTTTACAGACAAGACTGTAGCAGGAAAACTCTATATAAACTCTTATCTGTACAGCAGATGTTAGAATTGGCCAACTCTGTCTGTTAGGGTCTTCTTCTTTTACAAATAAATAGTGAACCTTGACCTATCAGCCTTCACCCTAAAATTCCAACAGAAAAGAAATTCATAAACATTTATATATAGCACTTCACATTGCCCTTGCATGTGCTGCCTTCCATCTGAGTATAGGACCAGTGCTACAAGCCTTACATGGTCACAGAGAGGTTGCAGAAATGCTCACACAATGAAGCTGCAGGCTAACATCCCACGCCAAATGGTTTCTATATGATGGACCAGAGGGAATTTTCAACATCAGCTCTGAATATCTGAGCATTAAGGAGGTCATGTCTTCAATTCATGGTGTGTACTGAAGTTATTGAAAGCCATAACCTGATTAGGATAAATTGAGAGATGCCTTGTTGTAAGACCACAGCTTCCATCACTAGAATGCTGGAGATACCTCATTCTCCTATTTTGGAATCTCTGAATTACATCCTGGGCTAGGTCTTGGGCCAAAGTCTTCACCAAGAAAACTTTGCAAAATACCTATAATAGTTTGTATCCCTTAATGAAAAATTCGAATAAGTGTTTCACATTCTCTGAACACCTTTCACTGAATGTGGTGATGTTAGATGGCAGTGCAAAACAACTGCTTGCTTTTCTTCAGTGAACATAAACTCTTTTTAAAGTAAACAACTTTTGCGTCCATGAGATAATAGTTTAACAGTGGTGCACAAGTTAGGTGAATAATGCAAGACATTGTAAAATGTATTCAAAAATATAAAGAAATTCATCAAATTAATTATTCAGCCAATGTTATGGTACCTATCTCTGTAGGTATTTGTACCACAGAAGCATCTAGAGTAACCATAATTTTTAGTGTTAAATTATTAATGGTGCTTTTATGCCGAAGACCTTATGGAATACTACATTTTATCTTTCATCTAAGGACCTCATCATGATTCACGAAAGTTAAACATCTAAATATCCAGTAAAGAAACAGTCTGTATGGTATCATTGCACTATATTCAACTATAAACATCAACCCAGCACTCACTCAAATTAACTTGATTTTTTCTCTTCCTGCTTTGGCTTAAATCTCAAACTCTCGGTCCCTTTAATTTGTAGAGGAACCTCCAGGAAAACAACAGTCTCAAAATCTGAGTCCAAATAATTTCCAATTGACTCTTCAGTCACATGACATCTTTTCTCTAGGACCTGGGAAGTCAATCAACCACTCTCCTTTTCCAGCTCTGTACCAAGCTGGAAAATCATTGAAGAAGAACTTCTCCTGAGACAGCTTTGTGGTAGGTGCTAAAACACATGGACAGTGCCTTTGAGATAAACTACTGAATAGATGGGAAACCTGTGCTATGTTTTAAAACATGATGCAGGTTTTGGTTACTAGGTCAGTGGTACCAGAAACTTAAAATAGCATTCATACGAGATTTATGAGTCTCCCTTAATCTCTATTAAAAATGGGGTGTGTAATATGTCCCAGAATGGGGCAGAACCACCAAATTTTAGTTTACAGTTGTGAGCCTGGCCATCCCACTGTTTAGAGATGGATGAAACCACCCATTCTCTCAAGTCTTCAGTAAATTTTCTGTCAACTTTTGGGAGCAGCTCACGTCACTTACATAGAGCAACCTTCCTGGTGATTGCAGTGAGACTTTCTGGTTTGGAAATTAGCAGATGTCCATTTTATTAAAAGCTTAAACTGAAGTAGGGATTCTACATAACTTGTCTGAGCTAGTAGGAGTCTATAGGAGAAATGTTCCCAATAATATATTTTAGCTACCAGGTTGGTTTTGTTGTTTCCCTTTCTTTTTCTTTTTTTAGAAAGATAAATGAAAGTGCCACCAGCCTGCCAAAGCTCTCTGAACAGACCTAGGGAAGCAGAATATCAGTTTTATATGCACATATTCCAGGCTCACCAGCATCTTGCCCTCAGCTTTTTCTCTTGCACGACAAGCACGATCAAAAATACAGAAACCAAGCAAAACAAAAACCCACAAAGCCTTGCCACATAGCCTTGTGGAAGGAATTTGTCTGAACAGAAGAAAGTGGAGATGCAGCACCTCTGCTGCTTTTCAACAGAGAGACTTCACTTCTGATGTGGACAGTTATGTTGGGAATTGCATCTGTGATAGTAAAAGCATCAGGCAGAGTGGAGCTATTTTTAAAAGAACTGCCTGCAGGCCAAAGGGCAGCCCCCAAAGGGAAAAATAACCAGCTTTGCCTTCTTTACATTTATGCTTATAGCACTGTCAGGGCCTGATAGTACCAGCTAGCACTCATTTAACATAAGCAAAGAGAAGTGAAAAATAAATAAAAGACTAAGATAAAAATGCATCAGAAGGACAAATGCCCCGATTTTAGAGTTAAACTTGGCATGGTTGAACAGAAGCTCAGCATAAAAAAAGATGGATGTAAACTGCTCTCCATTAGCACACCTGCAATGTTAGACAGCTCAAATTCCAAGGACAAAGTATTCTATGAAGGTTTCAGTTTAAATGATACCAAATAAAGCGTCTGCTGCCTAATTTTTAAGCTGACAACACAGTCCCCAAAAGTATTTCTTATTTTGAAAATCCCCAAAAGATGCAAAAGGTACATAAATATAGAAATCGTCTCATAGATCTGAGATGTGGATGTCTGCATCATGGATGTCCAAATAAAGCAAAATGAATCTTACCTCCAATGCCTAGTTCATGGCGTAGCTGCAGAGGTCAGAGCAGAAAGAAGCAGGGATTCTGTGGTGGTATCTGTGCTTGCCCAAAGGTCCAGGAGCACAGCAGAGAGCTCCAGGACATTCTAGGGAAAAGATGAAGTTGCTTCATATGATCTGTGATCATCATTAGTAAGTGGAAAAAAGACAAAGGAATATTCCTTAACTTTGAAATCATCCCAAACTTTGAAGCATCTCAAACTTTATGTGTAAGCACAGCACAGACACACTTTTAACATGAGTTTTAGTAAACAATTGCAGTTTAAATTGTACTTCTTTAAAGGCTGATTTGAAACGTTTACAAAGCTCAACCTGGCTAGATTAAATAGATTTTTTTAAAGATATGTGGAAATCCTGAACCTACTCCTGATGGCAGTCTCAGATGACAATAAAGCAATTTCTACTTCTAAGTGGTCCATTACAGTTGTATGCTTAATATAAAATTCTAGTCATTGTACTGCTATGTTGCTTTATTTTCACAGCTTGGCATTTTGCATTGGTTAACTTCTACAAAGAAAGAACAGAGTGTTTTGAATAGACATAAAGAACTAACACATTTGCTTCCAAACTCTTTTCTACAGCTACAAAATAGTATTGACTGCAGACTCACAATTACTCATAATTCCTTTGAACTTACTAGTCAAAGTGATATTTAATATACTGATAATTTATAGGGATTGGCCTAGAAAGGGACAGAGTAGACTCCTGATGTTAAATATTGAAGCTTTCATTCTTCTACTGCCTTTAAAATGGCTGCAGGCACTGACATATCCCTCAAAGAAAATTCGTCATTTAAATAGTTAAAGGGAGAAATGCAACCTCAAAGAATTACTAAGGTAGCAAGCCAAAAGTGAGTTCCAAAACACCAACTGTAAGGGGAAGAAAAAGGGGATAATTTCTTAGCCAATTAATATCTACTTAGCAGCTTATGCCCTGGTGTGCACATGTAACTCTATTTAGTGTTAATGAAAGTTATGTGCATGCTACAGAGAAGGCTAAACTCCTTAAAAGGGGTTGTTCAAATGCTTCCAACAGATACAGGTCAGAGATTAATCATTCAATTTGGCTTCCTCTGCATTACAAAAAAGAGAAAAAATTGATATTCACAACAGTACACAGTACTTAACTGCAAAAGCTAGCTACAAGTATTGTTCTTACTATATTTTTTTCAAGTTTTCAAGCTGTCAATGCCATTTCATTTCCCAAGTAAGAGGAAAAAATGCCAGATTACTGTAATGAAGTGTTTGAGGTTACTTGCACAAGTGTAAAGAGAGCTCAGAGTCAGATATTCAGCCGTCATTATACATGATTTTGATTTTTGTACTGGTTAAGTAAACAGAAAAAAGTGAAGCTGCAACAGAGGGTCCAAAGACTTCAGTGATGCATAAGAAATAACAGATTTTTTCTGTTTTGTTGTATTTGAGTAGCTCTACTAGGCTGATATAGAGTTAAGTAAATGGAAATAGTGCTTATATTCGAACATCAATGGCCTAATCACCACAACAGGCACCAACATAAACCCATTAAAGCACTCTTCACTAGATTTTATTTCCACTCACAAATGTAAATCTTATTTTCTGCACTCAGATGTAACCAGCAACTGTACCTAAGTGACACGAATAAAGGGTTCACTTTTCTGGTGGCCTTTGTCTTACATGGTCTTATGTGGACTTGATGTTGAAATGACACCCAATTGTAGATCACCAAGGCGGAAATCAGTCAAGTCCTTGTATTTTTACTTTCAATAGGCATAAATGTCTTCAGCAAAACTCAAAGAAGAAAAAATAATAGTTACTAATCATATTCTAATGGAAATTCCTTCTTTTGGTCAGCTGAATTGTACTTTGAAATTACTGTGTTGAGGATAAGGAAAGTCTGGCTAGGTAGTTGAAATGATGGGGAAACATACAGACTTCGCTTCAGATTCGATTTAGTTGCCTAAAACCAGGCATTCAATGTCATTCAAAATGCCCTGGGCTATCCAAAACGTCTGTCCAGGCCTGGAAGGTATAATGCAAGACCTATGGGGGAACCATCCATGTCCAGATGGGTATCGTATTCCAGGAAAGCTGAAATGTCACCAGGTATCTGTATTTGGGTAACTAAAGAGAACTCCCAGACACCTGCATTTTGGAGAGGGCACTTGTTATACACAGCTGTCTACACAGCTGTTGTAAGTCTAAGAACTTTTATAGTCACTGAAGATCTATGTCCGGACCTGTTCACTCACACGTGGGCACAGAGCGAGGTTTGAAATGCCCCAGATTATTCTTGTGTATCTCCAGCTGGACGCGGGTCTTCCTTATGTTCTATGGCATAGCTGCCCAGACTAAACTAATGTTCTGGAGTCCATAACAAATTCCCTTAGTTCATCTCAAATGGCATTGGGAGTTTGGAGCATCTCCGTGGGTGGAATCTGTAGTCAACACAACTAAGGATGGCTTTGAAAACCAGTAATTTCAGTCAAACTATATTTGGTCATTTATGACCAACCCTCCCCCGCCTTCCAAAACCCCACAACAAAACAAACAAAACCAAAAATTCCCTTTCAAGGCTGACACCCCCAAAATACCCAGAACACTAGAATGCCTTTAAACACACAACACAACATTTTTATCCTTTCACTAAAACTGAATTAAGTACATCCCTCCCCTGGTCACACAAGGAATGCCTCTCTAAAGACCCACAAGTCGTCATTGGTGCTTCTAGATTTCTGTGACTTGCTTTTGCCAGTTACTCACCCTTCAAAAACATTTTGTCAGAACCCAGATTACATTATCTGAGGACCTCAAAAACCAGCCCTAAATCAAGAATAACACTGGCTTGTTATTTTACAGCACTGTAGGAGTTACTCTTGCACACTTACTGTGGTCTATAAAATAGAGCTGGAATGGACATGGAGGGAAAAACTAGGGTTTTGGTTGGCTGGATGCATGGTTGGTTTGGAGTTTTTGTTTCCCTGGGAGGAATAATGGCAATCTTAACAAGTGACTTTTGGGATAGATTTCCTAATGATTTAATGATAGGGTTTAGGAAGCCTTTAATTTCAGAAATTTTTGACAAATATTACCTAAATTAAAATGTTTTGTCAAGCATCAAGATTTGATATTGTAATTATTCTGCTATTAAAAAAAGACACTTATTTGTCAGCCAAATCTTTAAGGACAGTATTGTACTGTATTTTGTCTCCATACCAACCCATATTTACAATTAGGAATTACAGATTTGCCCTTAATGAAAAACAATTACACTGAAAAAAAGGAAAATGTTAAGATAGAATAAGAAATGCAGTCCAAAAAACTACCATGTCATCTCAGTGGTTTGCTTAAAGTCATTTGGTATTTCGATGCAAAGTATTATTATTCCCATGATTCCTTAAAACCTGCATCATGTTTTTATGTCTTTACTTTGCTCTTCACTCTTAATGTAAAATTAACTCCAGCTAGACTGCTGAGCTACTGACTAATACTCTCAAATCAGCTCCAGTTTTACATTTCAGAATATCTATCAGCTCTGCAAAAAACTGTCTCCTGAGGGAAGGCAACAGTTGGCATTTTTAAAACTCAGAAGCAAGTGTTTGAGTTTGATGAGGCTATAAACTCCCTGACTGATGTTCCGTGCTCAGCAGGAGAACAGGGATGAGGAACAAAAGAGTCTCCAAGGAAAGGGTTTGCTCTGTGTCCAGACCCACTAAATCCTTTGCTGCTTCCTGAGGTTGCAAACAAGGCTGCTGATTACGGGCAGTTTTATCCCAAAGTCTTTATTACTCTTCCTGACAGTTTGAGATTATTTATCAGGGAGATCTAATCCCTTAAACATTTTTGGCAAGTTCTGTTCTTGAAAACCCAGCAAGAAAGAGTCGAGGCAGACAACACAGTATTCCACAAAGGCAAGCAATCCTTTAATAAATCTAATATTTCTCTTTAGAATATCCCATCAGTGATATTTCAGTAATGAAGCATTATTTGGCAGATTCAAAAGACTGCAGGATAACATAGCACGGCTCTGGAAACAAGCTTGCAAGCCTCAGGAGGTCAAAATGACTGCATCTTTTTAATGGGTAGGCATGGAGCAAGGCAATGACCTAAGTGCTGTGAGAAATAAAGAAACATTCTGTCATTGCTGCCTTTCTGATTAACTCCCTGGCTTTCTCCTGTGATTACTGGAGATTTTCCAGTCAAGGAACACCTTCTGCCTGACACTGATACATGCTGCTTATGTGACATGAGAGAATGTAGGAAGTTGTCATCTGCTCTCTGAGTGTAAAAAAAAAGTGGGGAATGCTTTTTTCTTCAAATCCATAACACAAGTGTTGCTATAAAGGACTAGGTTTATGCTTTTGGCCAAGCAAGAGGAGGAAAATAGGGAAAAAGAAATTTTGTTGCTGTTTGAAGTGGTTAAGAATTTAACGTGAAGAGGAGTTTAATATAAGTATTTGCATTTTCGTACAATTCTGAAGTTCTTTGTGCGTCTACAGAAAAATGAACTCTTTCTGTGAGACTTTCAGGTGCACAACATTGTAATGTGACAGAAATGTGTCCAGGGTGTTCATTCCCAGAGACT
Organism: Dicrurus megarhynchus; assembly: GCA_013399195.1. Classification (NCBI taxonomy): domain Eukaryota; kingdom Metazoa; phylum Chordata; class Aves; order Passeriformes; family Dicruridae; genus Dicrurus; species Dicrurus megarhynchus. The sequence goes on along the minus strand of VXAD01010121.1, from coordinate 567,416 downwards.
CCCACTATTCTCTCCAAAGCCACCTGATGCTTTCCAACTAAAGCAGTATAAAGTGTTATTCTGCTCGTTAAAATTAGTGGGCTATTTCACTTGAGCTGTGTCACATTTGTTTCCTTAAATGTGCTCTTTTAAATAAGCCAACATTAATTGACACTGTGTGAGAGGGTTCACACCTGGGTTGCTCTCAGGTCACTTGAAGACAGATTTTGAGAAAGGGGCGTTCAATATTCTCTTTCTTTTGAAATGTTGGTTGGCATCTTTTTAGCAGAAGTGTCAGACAGTGGAGATCTTCATGTAACCTCTGGTGAGTGAATGCTTGAGGTTTCCTCTGTGCTTGTCTGTGGTGAGTGTGATTCATTAGTGTACAGTGGAGTTACTCAGAGTTTTAGCTCAGGAGGTCTTGGGTCAGGCATCAGGTTGGTGTGTCAGGCATCAGAACTGCTGAGCTCACATATAGCCCTGGTGCTCGAATCAGGAAAGGTGACAACTGGCAAAAAATACAGCAGGTCTTATTCAGACAATGTAGAATCACTGAAGAAATGAATCTCTTTCTCTCTTCCCTTTCACCCTATCCCTTTACCCAAAACCCACTCCTGTGTGCTTATAGAGTAGGTCAGGGATTAACATAACAATTTCCGTGCCAAGCACATAATTTGCTAATAAAACTTGGTGAGTTTTTGTGAACCCTCTGACTTTTAAAATATTTTTTACCTTAAGCATTTCTGAATCTTGGATACTACCTTCCCCTTAAGGGTGTGATATCACAGACAGACACAGGTTGCAGTCCTGGACACTTCTCTAGTCTGGTCTACACAGCCAGCCCCTCAGTTTTCTTGTTTGGCATAAGCTGGAAGGGGATTAGAAATGTCTTCAACAAACCTGTTCTGGGCAGGCTAACATTTACAGCAAAAATCCAGGATGGATCCATGTTTTCTCCTTAGGCATGATGAAACAGAGGGGAGAGCTATTTCTGTTCCACGATCAGGAGGGAGTAGATTGCTGATACTGGAATCATCCAATTTAACACACAACCAAGCACAAATAATCACCCATCTCCTGAAGGATATGAGCCTTGTGACAGAGGGGATATAGAGCATGGAAGGAGATGGACAAACACATCATGGCAATATTATATTTTTTTTTTACCTCACAGGGGCAGCAGTTTCAACATCTGAATATGCTGGTGGAACAATTACTAAAATATAATGGTGAGAACATAAGAACAACCACACAGAAGCAGAAGCACCATATGATCCACTGAATCCTGTCTCTGACAACATCACAGAGGATGTGTTTAGGGAGGAATATGCATAGAAGTCAAGATGCAGTGACACATGCATGGAAACTGCAGATCAGGGACTTCTGGGGAAAAGAGGGTATTTTTGTAGTCAATAGATTCAGTGGATTTTTATTCTGCAGATTTAGAGGTTAGTATTTGAATCTTTGGGTATTCTTTTAACATTTCCAGGACCCAGAAGCATAGAGTTCACAGATGTGCTCAAAACCTCTCACAAACTGCATAAAGAAAGATCTGTTTCTGCTTTGTGTGACTGCTTCAGAGTGTCACTATAATCACTGCTTCACTGGAGGAGACACCCAGCAGTCAATCCCTATTTACATTTGACAGTCCATCCCCTGATACTCAGGGTAGGTTTCTATAATACCACTTTCAGTCCTTCTCTATATTTTTTCAACATTCGGTCTTTTATTTTATTTTTCAGCATTAAAGGATCTTAGTCCATTTAGCTGTTCCTCACACAGAAAAAATACCACGTCTTGGATTCACGCTTTTTCATTTTTTTCTGGTACCATTTTACTTGTGGTATGTCTTATCTGAAAAAGAGAATTGTGCTCTTCAAGATACAGACATATGATAGTTTAATAAAGAGTAACAAAATTGTCTACGTTGTCTTCTACTTTTTTTAAAAAATTTCCCAAAATGGCTTTTCTTTTTAACCTCTCCTAAACACGGATCAGATGTTTTCAGCTAAGAATTGATTATAAGGTCAGAATCCAAATTCTGTGAGTGCAAGTCAGTTTATCATTGTATGTGTAAAGTTCACTATTTTCTCTCTCTAGTGCATTTCTTTGTGTTTATCAAGACTGAATTTTCATTCATCATTTATCCCTGGTTATTCTGTAGTTTCCCATCATCCTGATTAACCTGAAGATCTTGAATAACACGGATGACCAACCACCTCCACTGTCACTCGCAGTCTTATCAAGAACACATCTGTTGAGTAGAGGCAGTCCTGGTGCAGCCTGGGCGAGATATTTCTAATTCTTTTGTTACCTTTTCTGAAAGAAAAAACATGAGAAACAATGCTGTCTGTCAAGACTCTCTTATTTCCTACAACCAAATCGGCATAGATTTGTTTTGTAAACTCTATGACACACTTGGAAAGTTCTATTGGCATTTGAAGGTCTGAACAATTTCTTTTGCTATTAAATGGTTTAGATTTCTTTTGAGTTATTCTGAAATTGCTGACTAAACTGCCTTTCCAAGATACTTACAGAACAATCACTCTAGCAAGGAAGGGACAGTAGTCTGGGAACGAGATTACTTGCTTCATGTCTTTGTCTGACTGTTTTATGGCAGAAATTGCACATGTCCAGATCACAGGAGCAACACAATTAGAGGTAATTTGCCCAGCAGGAAAATCATTGCCATAAAGGTGTCTGAGAAGTTGGCAGTCTGAGAAAGGTCAAGATAGTCTCTAGAAATGGATATATAATTTGCCTATTTAGTTCACAAGCTCTTCTGGGCTCACAGAAGGTCAAGTACAATGACCTTCTTTGGGGGCCTTGGAGTGCTAAAGTGAAAAATTACAGACATATTTAATGATAAATATAATGACAAAGGTGATCCCCAGAAAGGAATGTGACCTAGGCGAGGAGGGTATTTTTTTTTCGGGGGCCATGAACTTAGTGTAGATGTAATAGACTAAGTTTCAGAAGCTCATAATCACTTAAAAGGAACATTTGATTATGAATTATAAGGTTTGGCCTTGTTTAAAAACAGCAGCAGTCTTCATCCCTTGGGCACAATGTGTAGGTATATACTTGCATTTACTCCTAAACTGTTGGTTTATTAGGTTAATTGGACAGCAGAAGGTATGAAAGTTCTTCTGTTTTATATTCCAAATTTGTCATCTGGACCTTGGGTGTTGAACTTGACTTTTTGCTGTCGTATGACAGTGTATAAAAGCAGTGTGAGCATTAACCCACCAGAAATAACCATACTCAAACTGTGGGAAGAGGGGCAGTTAATCATGGAGAGAAAGCCCACATTACAACGTACTTTTGCACACAGACAGCTCTATCCCCCGGAACTGCTTGGAACTCCTCAAATTGGGTATTTTTCTGCCTGGTAGTCAATGGGATTATTGGTGTAAGAACCACTGGTTTGGAAACAGTGACCTGACCCGAGTCCTGTGGCAGCACTGACTTCCCACGTCAGCTCTTGCCCTCAGCAGATTCAGTGTGAAAAAAAGGCTGCTGAAAGCTGTGTCTCCTTCAAAACTCTACACCTGCAACGAAGACAAGCAGCTCTGCACCAGGCTAATAGCGATAACCTCAGGGAGTAGTTACGCTCTCATTTCAAACACTTGAAAGAGGAACAAAAAAGCTGTGAAGTTGCTGTTGAAGTACAATTAAGATGGTGTTTTTCAAGTGCAGTGTAACCTTAAACTGGAGAAGCAAGAGAGTTAAAATGGAAGCACTTATAAAGCAGTAAAAGCTCCTCTGCATGAGTCACTCTGCGTGCACAAAATTATAGGATTAGAAACCTTTCAACCAATCCGGTGGCTCTGTAGAAAAAGGTTTGTGAAGGACTTTTAAAATGTTTTTCTATGAAAAAGGAGAATGTGTGTAAGTGGCCAGAAGGGTGGTTTGGCTCAAGGAGGCAGAAATCCAGACCACTACTTTTTGAAGCTTTTCTTGAACTTGTTTAAACTTACATAAGAATCATTGAAGCTTGTGGCTCCAGCACATACTGAATTTTTTCTTAGACCAGATAAATCTTGGGAACTGCTTACAAGCAATTTATATCTTCAACCCATTTGTTGCCATCAGAAAAACTGGGGAAAAAAAGTCTTTTTTGGTGAAAAATCCAAAACAGAAACCTCATGTGTTCCTACTTTCAACCCCTGACCTGAGGGAAACCAGTCCTCAGTGAAGCTTTCAGGATCATGTTTTAAATTCCTGTAAAGTGCTGGGGGAGGCATACATTTCTATGCAGATATAAATTACAATGAAGTGTAACTTTAGGAGAGGGTTTGGGAACATTGTACGTATTTTGAGTCCCAATCTGAAAATGCCATGTTATTTTTGGTGATTGATTTAAGAAATACAAAGCTCTTCCCATAGGTTTAATTCATGACATTAAACAGAGCTGTCTATTACCCTTCATTAACTAATAAGGAATCCTTGCATGACTATCTTTATTTGAGATAGCTAAATTTTAGTCAATTGTCAGATTTAGATTTAGATAATTGTCAGTTAGGTCTGCTTAATCACTCTGGAAATAATACATGGCATTTTATGAATATATAGCATATCTAAATTTTAAAGAAAAAAATCTCATTTTATTATTTTAATATTTTGAGCATGGAAAATATAGCAAAGTTTTTTGTTGTTTTGGTTTGTTTTTTTTTTTTTTTCTTGCAACAAATAACAGATGTACATACCAGGCAGGATTAAAACACAGAAGTGGTTTGGGCCAGTTACTAGATGGATTTAGGAAAACTGTTCATAACACTGTAAAGAAATCAGTAATACTTCTTACATATAACTATTTTCCTTTCTGAGGAGTTCTCAGTCCAGTAGTGTCTAAGGAAGATATGAAATAACATCCACTTGAATCAGAACATTTTAAAATGTGCAGAATCATACACAAGTTTTGTCTAATGTAACCCGTGACCCAGCAGTGAAAGTTTTAAATAATTACTAGAAATATATAAAAATTCCAGGTGTTTTGAAAAATGTTAATTGCTTAAATATCTAACCTAGCAATCCCTGACCGAAAGTACAGCAATGTCAGATTTGATAGAATTGTGATTAATTCAAATTAAGGTGTAACTATGAAAAACACTTTAACAAAATGGTATGAATTCATGCATTTATGACTATAGATATGAAGCTATAAATAATATCCATAACAACAGATAAAATGTGGGAATCTAATAAATCTTGTGAAGCATATTCAGTGGGGAATCATCATCACATTTGAGAATACAGTGCTGTGTTTTGCATGCTGACACTGAAAAATAAAACTGCTAGAGCCACTGTAGAATCCTGGAGGAAGCTCTGGAAAAGGAGACTCTTTTTATCTCATGAGCTACAGGAACGGCAAGTGACTTCATGACAGTATTTCTGTGTGATCAGGAAAGAAAAGGCTGGGTAGTGTCAAAATAGGAAACTCAAAACACAGCAGCAAAAATTAACTGGTCAAATACATTATTGCATCTTGGAGCTCTGTGTTCAGATATTGCAAATTTCTTTGCAGATGCTATAATTTACACAAGTTCAATTTCCTATCCTCAGTACGGAAGTAAACTGGTGAAACATGATGATAGATGGTACAAAGATATCAGACCAAAGGATCCAGTAGAATAATGGAACCATAGAATATGCTGAGTTGGAAGAGAACCATCAGGACCATTGGGTCCAACTCCTGGACACCCCAAGAATCACTCCATGTGCCTGAGAGCATTGTCCAAAATGTTTTTGAACTCTGTCAGGCTCGGTGTTGTGACCACTTCCCTGGGGAGCCTGTTCCCACTCATTCCAGACATGATGAATCTGTGAATGAATTGTGTCTAATGGCTGATTGAAGCCATATTCAGTGGGGAACCCAGACTTGAACAGCAGAGGAAACTCTGCAGAGATTCTCAGTGTGATACACATGCTTCTCTGAGTCTTGAAGATTCAAACATGTCCACCCAGGCTGCTTCTCTTTTGTGGAGGAGTTTGTGAGGATGGATACAAGAGAGAGAAAAAAAATCAAAATTGTAAATTAAACTTACCAGTGATGTTGGATCTCAGAAGCTCAGAGATTCCAGAGAGTTTCATAGATCACCTCTCATTTATTTTGCTGTTCTCAATGTCTTCCACAAAGCTTGAGTTCTGGGAATGCTGAGATTTTTGAAGCTGGCCTCGAAAGTGAGACTTTGGTGTTGGGGCCAGAGAAAAACCACAAAAATCTCTCAGGCCAGAAAATCTGGAGGTTAGATAGGTTGGCATGTTATTTGGACAGGAAACATTTTGCAGTAAGGAGCTCCTGGTTGCTTTATATTTTCAGAGTTGTCATCAGAATCAAAACAGCTTGAAGCAGCACTTATGACTCATTTTCAGTGTAGAACAAAGCCATAAGTTAAGCACCACATGCTATGAATGTAACACATACCAGACCCCTGAACTACATGGAAAAGTTTTATCCAGTTTTCAAGTGTCAATCTAGTTTTTCTTGTGCCTAAGGCTCTGTGACACCTTGACATCTGTAATCAGGTTCATATCTACCCTTACCAACAATTACAAGCTGTCACTCTTCAGCTTCTCCACTTACTATTCCACTACTATGGATTTAATCTGCAGTTTTCTATGCTCTAAATTTAAGGCCCAGCAGTTTTCATGTATTATTCACTTCCATTTGCTATACTTGTTAAACAGTATATGTTCATTTGAGTTAATAAATCACCATTCACTTTCCTCCTTGCGTTTCCCAGAACAGTTATTACTCAATCTACCTCTGCCAACAGCAGCTTCAGAGTTTCCACAGATTTCTCTGTATTCATGAACCTATTTATCATGTACCTGTCTTAAATATTAGCAAAGTAAGCTTGCTGGAAAGGCTTAAGCTGCAATCTGTCCGAGGTATAAGTGAAGGCCTACATATATCTGACTCCAAACCAGGTGAAATCTTTACCTATTGGTTGTGTGACACCCAGCCCACTTTGGATAATCTGGAAGTTATTAATATGCTCATCAAAGAAGAATAGAAAGTAAATTATCTTTCTTCTGTGTCTCTTACAGATAAAGGAGGGACCAAAGTCTGAAGTCCTTATTAACATTGAATATCTGTTTTTGCTCTCATGCCCTCAGGAATACATTGCTGGAGTTGGTGACTGGGGTTTTTGCCCTTTCTGTGCCTCTGAAAGGATGTGCTTGACTCCTTCAATTTCACTTCTTTAGCACGGCATGGGGCTGTGGGTTGGTGCTGGAAGGTCAGGGCTGCCTGCACAGGCAGGTGCAAGCAGGTCCCAGTGCCTGCTGCCTGTGGCTTCAGTCAGCAAAAAGCTGCTATTTCTGTAATCAAAGCTGAGCTGCCAGTACCAAAGTGAACAAATCCATTCCAGCAGAGTTTTGCGGTGTGATTCGCTTCTTCAGGTCTGACCTTCATTCCTATTTCCCATGTCAAGTATTTCCCTTTTGGCTCTATTAGAACATGTCCTGCCCTGTTGCAACTGTTTAACTACATCACACAGTTTATTTGGCATAGTGAGACTTTTTAAAATATAATAATGCAATCAGCTTTTTGTCAGCAAAAAAATACTATCAGTCTCACATGAATCTTTGCAGAAAACCATTGGATATAACCCCATTCATAAATGTTTCTTCATTATCCTAATCAAACTGAGGCTTTGAAAAACCAAAGAACTAATCAGAAAGTTTCAATTCCTTTAGAACACAAGGAATTTAATTTTTTTTATAATATTATTACCTTGGACTTTTATAATATTTTTTCAAAGTAGAACACTGGCTTTTGACAGATTTAAAGAATGACAAATTCAGTTGATTGACAATTCAAACAGTTGACCTTTCATTCCTAAAAATCTGTTTCATTAGTATGACAAAACCCCCTGAATAGAACTCTTTTAAGCAACAGGAAAAAAATAATTCTTTTAATTCTCAGTTTGAAAAGAAATACAGCCAACTATATGGACAGCGACACTAATATGAAAATGTATTTTTAAGCACAGCTTGTTGGAACAATCAAATTATTTAGGTCCAGTTCATCAAAGTGCCTCATGTGCACACTAGATTAGAGCCATTCAGATAACTAAATTGTTTGAGACACAGGGAAGCATTCTCTTAGAGGGGGAAATTCATAATAGTTACCTTTGCCTAAGGAAGGACATCATCTGGACAATTTTGGGACTATGTTCAAACCTTTCGGGCCTCTTGGGACTATGTTCCTTCAGGACATATGAGTCAGGTAGTTTTGCTAAGGCAGTTGTTTTGGATAAGCCCTCAGAGCCCCCATTTTACATCTGTGAAGTGGGGATAATACAAGATTGTCCTCCTTCAAAATGGCATCATGATACATATTGTCAGACTGTGAGATCTGCGCCACTCATATCTGAGGTATTTGAGACCTAAGCTGGATATGCAGCTTCATTAACCTCTAAAATAATGATAAAAGCAGAAGCACATTTTGAATGAATCTGATGCAGAGCACTCGGGAAATCCTGTCCTGTCATGGTACTGCACCATTGGAGTTTAGAGCATTTGAATGTATGCAGTCCATCCATCATGGGGGAGATGTAGCAGCTATTAACATTAGCTAGAGATAGGAAAACAGAGTATTTTTCTTCTGTTATAAAATTCAGTCATATTTCAGAAATTTAGAAATGGAATTTTCCCACTTTAAAGAATCAGTATAAGCCTTTTGATTTGAAGAACACAGCTTTTGGAATACCCAGCATTAATGGTCCAGTACTTTGTGCAGTAATGAGCAAGAAATTAATATTTTTCTTTTTTTTACCCTTCCATATGCCAAAACTTGCAAAGAGGTAAAACTTTTCAAAGTAGATATCAATTTATGACTTTATATGTGCTAGTGCATAGGTAGGTAACTACAGGGAAAGGAGGACTAATTACCTTATTTTCACCATCTAAATTGAAGACACATATTTTAGGTTTCATGTAGCTACTGGAAAAGGGGAACACCTTCACAGTACAGTCCATCTAATCTTAAAATAGGTATTCAAAGTAGTTGGGACAGTCACATCATCCTTACACAGCTAAAATAGGGCAGACAAGTCCCATCTGAAGCAGTGACAGAAATAAGGTGTGTCTACAGATACGAATCCAGTATTAAGAACCGTGACACTCTAAAGGTGTCATCAACCAGAAATTGCTATTATTAAAAGATGCCGTTTCTTCTTTCTAAGGACTGGTAATAACTCCTGACCAAAGACTGAAGCAAACTCCTTTTTTCTTTTAGCATTAGCTCTGTTAATCAAGAACTGCAGGACCAAGACCCCGCCACCAATATGTGTTCAATGCAAATCCTCTGTGTTCACACTCAAAGCCTAAGGAACCCTCACAGAGCTGCAGAACCAAATTGTTGTGTCTCAGTTCTAGCACAAAACTGAGAACAAGATGTGGGTGTTTACTTGCAATGGATTGACAAAGCTTCAAAAAAATTCTCTTTTTCACATTATTGCTACAAAACATGTATATGTATATGTATATGTATATGTATATGTATATGTATATGTATATGTATATGTATATGTATAGGTATAGGTATAGGTATACGTATATGTGTTCAATTACAGGTAGTTTGAAACTACTCTTTGACCAGCCTGGGTTATTTTAAACTTTCAATTGCAATCCTGCAAGTAAAAGTTTAAGCACAACCTAAATGAATTCTCTAGGGAATGGTGATCTGGTGTGTCCAAGCGTGGGTGGGTTCTCAACTGTCCAAACCAGACTTGTCAATGGAAAGCAAAGAGAAAGTGGAATAAAATGGAATGTGCCATGTGTAAGGACTCAGCAGAACCACTCTTTCAAGGCCTACCAGCACCTGGCATTTGCAATGAAGCTCCCTGCTATGTTCTGGTACTTTTCTAACTGAGTGGTGACAGAATATGACATCTGTGCCTATATATTATCTGCAGTTTCTTTGTGGTCAACTTCAGTCCTCGAAGTAAGGTGACATTTTGGAACCAGTGTTTCCATTAACTCAAATCAAGTAGGACCTTATTTCTGAAGCAGCCATATCTATTTTAATAGAGATATTTAATGGCACAGCACCCTCCACAGTAAAAATGACAGTGACAGAGTAAAATCTTCTTTCTGCACTATATAACTTAGAAAAAGAAGACAAGAATAGGCCATAAAAGCAGGATTCATGGGAAGCTTTATCTAGTTTATCACCAAGGAAGGTGGCAGGAATGAGCCATCATATGTTTCTAAAGAATACTTTAAAACAGGAATAAAATAACAGTTATTGGTAAAAAACAGGTAAGCCTTTCAGCCTTGATAAATATTAAACCATAAATATTAATACATTACAAAATGTCTAGGAAGACAATGAAGAGTTCCTTTAAAGAAAGAGAAAAAGGGAACTGTTTGCTTTTTTAACCAATCCTTATCCTTTATAATACAAGCAAAAAATAGAGACTTTGCTGAGACCTTAATAGACGGAATTGTAATGTTTCATTTTTTAGGCAATAAAAGAAATCCTGCCTCAATGTTAGGAAACAAAAGCCCAAACCAGCAGAACACACGAAATTTTTGGCTGAATTTCTGAAACCTGCATTACAACTACAGCTTGTGGGTGAATATTCTAATATCTCATAAACTTCGTTTAAAGTTGGTTCTGTGGCTGGGGCTTCCACAATTTGTTTTACCCTTTCCTACATGAATTTTCCAGTGTCTAATTAAAAGTTATATTGCTGTCTTCTCCTCATCAGTAGGTGCTTCTCTGTGAGACACTGATTTCCCTATGTCAGACCTTCATTACCTGGTGATCCCTGTCCTCCTGAAATGGGCCAAAAAATTAAAAAATAGGCAGGGTGGGTTGGGGGGAAGAGAGACAGATAGAAAAATATAGAATTTTACATATGCACAGAGCACAGTTCTCTTTTTCTTTGGAGTCTAAGTGAGTTATGTGCTTGAGAAAAAGATTTAGAGCACTCATGCTGAACAGTAATTAGCTCCCTTATTTGCTTGGTGATCCTAGAAGCCTGAATATCTTATAGAGATAACAGACAGAAGTAGGATGCCATCAAACAGAAATTCAGGGTATTTACATCAATTATCCAGAATAAGCAGGGAAAATACTATCCCTTCTGTTCTCATTCTTCCTCATATGTGGCATTCACTGTCACAAAGGCTTCAGACCTCATCCTCTGTATATCTTGCAGCTTCTTCATCAAATAAAGCATGGGTCTTAAACTACAGACTGTTTAGTACACCTTCACAATTAATTTCTTGATTAACATCCAAAATTTTCAGTATTTCAAGGAGAGTTACTTAAAAAAACCCAGTATCTGATGAAGTAGGTAGCACAAAGTCACCATTCTGGAAGAAATCGATCTTTAATTGTCTGGAGGTTGAAGTGTGCATTTATTTGCAGGTTAATCTAGAAACATTAAAACAAGCATTGCCTCATTTCCCCCTGTATTTTTTAACATAAGTGAAAATAAATATAACAACCAAGACCTCTGTGGTAACATGAGCTGTAAGGTTTTAAACCCAGCACCTCTATAAATTTACCTTTAAAAATGAAGAAGACTGATGAAAAGGTATCAGGGGGAAATGAAAATCTGACTGATATAGATCAGACCAACTTGATTTGACACATTGACTCAATATAGATTTATATCAGGAGATTTTTTAAAAATAATTTTTGCTTTTCCTGACTTCTTGTGATTTTAATCTTTTCTTAGTCTGTAATTTATTAGATTAAGCAAGAGAAGTAGTAGCTCTTTGCAGAGATCAAAAAATAATTATTCAAAAATGCCCAGTGAAAACTGATAGTTAAAAATCAGGTACTGACTATCTAAAGAAAAACTCACTATGCAAGGGTGCCTGTACCATGCATACAAATCATGTATGAGCCCTTAGAGTTGTGAAAAAATCTTGACAGACAATTGCTCATTAAAATCTGATAATTGTAATCAGGGTTCTTTGACTCCCTTAATTGGTAACAACAGAACTAAAATAATCTGTGCTTTTGGCATTCTGTCTGTCTAATGCATCTAATAAGAATCAGAAAGCAGTGTCTAGAAAAAATCCCGCTTTATTAGTTATAGGATTCAAAAGACATCAATTAACTTCTTTACTCCCCCCTTCTTTCCTATAAAAGACAAGGCAATTTGTTTCCTTGATGTGTGAGCCATCATCAAATCTAAATTCACAGCAAGAACACTTCTGAGATAGCCCAAACTTATCATAAGGTTAATGAACCATTGCACCAGTCCGATCTAAGCCATTTGTCAATGAATAAAATTGCTCATCTGCTATTGTGCAACACAATTTGTAATAAAACTGCCAAAATAAGAACTTATTTATGTTTCTCTTTAGCACAGATTGCTCCTTCACATTGTAAAATATGTGTATAATAGGTCAGTAATGTAAGGAGGGTTTATTATTTTCCAGTTAAAGTCATATATTCTGGGTGAACCAGTTTCTGATTTTTGGAACATAGAACAGAACTGTGAAAGCAGACTTGGACCTACCATATTTCGTGTAATTTCTGCTGTGAGGTCTATCAAGACAGTTTAATACAGGGTTGTGTATGGATTATGCTACCCAGCATCTTTCAGGGAAAATCAGGGCCAAAAAAGGAAGCATAGCAGGTCACTATCACCATGCTATCACCATGTTAGTCTGTTATTTTTGCTTATATTTGGTTAGTTATTATACACCATGACCACAAACTAAGCTGGATGCAATGTATCAAAACCTGAAGGTACCATGTTTGGAACAGTCGACAAAGGAAAACTGCTGATAAATAACAAGAGAGAAGCAACGAAATAACCAGAGAGAAGAGGGGAGCAATGAAAGTAACTTTCTTTCTGTTATGCAGAAAGAAATGATACAGCAGATGAACCTTTGATGCTGAGGGTGTAGGTGTGAGCAAGCAGTCTGGGAAACAAGTGGTTCAGAAGCTGGGTAATGATCATTCCATCCACAGGAATTGCTGGCCCCTTCAGTCACAGGTGAATGAGTCCTGGAAGTTTGGACAGAGGATAGAACCAAACCAAAGAATTTTTCTTAGACCTCTGGGTCAGTAAAGGTGAAAAGTGAGGAAATGAAGTGTAAGACGCTGCCGAGTTCACTTTCAGATTAGCTCACCTGAAGCTGGAGTAAACCCCAGGAAATTCTGCAAAAACTTTCCTGTCTCCTACAGAGTTTGGTTGCAAACAGAACAGCACCCCCAGGGCTGCTTAATTCTCCCCATGTGACCAGAGCTGTAATACAAGAGCCCCTTTAGACGGCAAGTGAGGAGGCTAATCCTGCAAGTAGGACAGTCAGTGTTGCCTATGGAACTCCAAGGTTAAATTATATTTCCTCATGTGATGTGAAAAACTTTCTGTGCCATATCGTCCATAAAATAAATATCCATTAACAATATCCATTATTTTTGTCTATCTCTGTAACGACAAACACTGTGAAGAAGAAATAAAAGATCTTTAACAGATTAGAAATAGCCTTGTACTGTTCCAACAAAGACCATTACATGCAGCACAGTGTTTCCACTCACTCTCTGCATACAACTGTTTGTTTCCACGGCTCACCATCAAACACTCAGTCATGGGTGTAATTTGTAGGAGAAAATGGGATGTAGAAACTACCCAAAAAAAAGATTTATCCTTTAGGCTTACAACATTCCCTTGTACTGCTTGCTTAAAGTTTTTGCTTAAAATATCACTTTTCAGTTCTCAAGATTATCAGTGATATTTTTCAATTAAAGACAAGTTAAATGCATTGCGTACTTCTGTTCCTAAAACCTACAAGAACCTCATGGTTCTTCTGACAAGCAAGAAGACAAGAATTGAATACTGGCACAATGGGATTTTTTGTTTTTCTTCCCCAAAAATTTTCTATTCCTTCATAGCACACAAACACTATTTTGATTTATATCTTTCCTCTGGGCTCAAAATCAGTCAGTTACAAAAATAGGATATATCACCTAAAACTTCTTCAAATATGTTGCTGACTGTTTATTTGCCAGAGGAGAGAAAAAAAGGACAAAATTAAAGATATAGAGGCAGTAAAGGTATAAAGAAATGATGCTCAACACAAACAAATTCAGCAGTAAAAAAATTAAGAAGGGCTGATGTGTTCAATTTTGACAGCTTATAGCACAGATACATGCAGTTTTAAAAACCTGTTCTTGATTGAAATGTAGCATAACTTGTGGAAAAATATGTCTATTGTTGTTGACCATAAGAACCTCTAGCAACTGACATTAGACTACTGTGTTAATCAGCCGTACTGTTAAAAAAAATTCCCATTTTCATATTGACACTTGTATCAGTGGACCCTGTAGTATGTGATTTTAAGAAGAACCTCTAAACAAAGCATTACTTGTGCTTCCTTGTCCTTAATGACTGGGGTCAAGTTCATCCTTTGAAAATCTTATTTATAACATAAAGACAGTGATCAGATGGGATCTTTCATGCTAAGGCTTGCAAAGAAAAATGCATAGGGTAAGGAAATATTTTCTATTCTGAGGAACAGAGCTGTACTTAAAATAGTCAAAGATAGGTTCTTTTAAAGCAGTCTTCAGGAGTCACCCAGCCAATTCAACTGTGGATGAGAGGCTCACTTTCAAACCTCAGAAAATTCCAGAGTTAATTATCAGTGCTTGTAAAACTCTTTGAACCTTTAAGATGTTCTTAAAAAAAAAAAAAAACAGACAAGTACGATGGTAGTCTGTATTAAACACAGCCTGTAAATTACATAAATCACACTTAAAATCCCTGAATAGGCTGATCATGTTCTGGGAGTTTTCCCTGTAGGACACATATAAACAGATTCAGTTACAACTCTGGGCTGCATTACATCGTCTTGTTGAGCAGATCATTGAGAACTGCAAAGCAAGAGAGACTCTGAACTGACCCTGAGGTAAACATCTGAGGGTTTCATCTCATGTTCAGCATCATGTTTAAAACACACAAATTATATGTTGTATTTAAGTTTTCCTGGTAAAACTAAATTATTTTACTTAGAGGTAGTTTAGGTACTAATAATTCATGATCTACCTAATGCAAGATTGAGGAGGAAAGGACTGTTCCACATTGCTCCTCTTCCTGAAGGCAGAAATACTACAGGTAGCTGATGGTTGGCATCTCTCTTAAGGTCTACAAGAGTCTAACAAATAATATATAGAGTTGAAACTCACATGATGAGGACAAAAGAGAAAAGAGGTTACAGAAATAGATTATTTCAAGGTATTGTTGTCCTATGGCTTAGTTTAAAAATTATTACTTTAAAATACCACATAAATGAGCAATTTTCCAGTCCTTCTCTGACACCTTGGTTGCTACAAGGGGCATTAATTTGGTAGTGTTTTGAAGGTGTTCAGATGCTTAAACAGCATTAGCTTTTTTGGCTTTATCAGTGCTGCAAGGATGCTAGCATTGTCATTTGTGTGGAGTGCCATAAAAATCACTACAGACGAATCAGAGTACAGGTAAGGAAAAATATCTTTATAATCAGTGCTGCAAAAACACTAAAAGGCTTTAAAGGTTCCAGTTATGCTGGATAAGTTCTAGCTATAGTAGGGAAGCCACCATGTTCTCAAAGCTTAGTTTTCAAGCAGACCAGGTAGCCAAAAGGAGAGAGGCAGAGGAAGATGGTTACAAAGAAGGTAGCTGGTAGAAGCAATCCGTCTTCACACCCTATCCAAGACGTCAATCAGTATTACTCCTCTGGAACTATATTTACTTTGAATCAAAATACAGAACAAAATTCTCACTGTAATAAGTGAAAAGAAGCAAAGAATCTTTCACTTCAGAGTTGTTTTCTTTGAGAAAAAACTTACTTGATTTAAACACTTTTTCTGTTTTCTCCATAAACCACACCGGGCTGAGAAAAACCAACCTATTTGGGATAAAAAGCAATAACAGACCTTTGATCACCACTTAAATTAAAATGTGATATTTAACAAATAATGTCTCTTTCCTATGCAAAGGCAACATTTAGTTAATATCTTTTAGCATCATTTAAGGTATTTTCTTTCTGAAACCTATAGAGCTCTTGTGCTGAATTCCATCCTGAGGGTTTCTAACACAGCAATTACTCTTTATTTTACATATGCTCCCCTCGATATTCTCATGGTACAATTTCCATACTGCTTGCAGTTATATTCTAGATACCACACTGCAGATTTTTATGTCTGGGAGCCAAAAGGCTTTTGGATGGTGGCTCATTCTTGCATGTGTATATGCACTATGCACACAGTGAAAGGGCCATTTGAGCTTCTGTGGCTTGTCATTTGTAACAGTACTGGCTTCTGGGTATAAAAGTCTCAGAATTACAAAGGTTTGCAGTAGGATGTTACTTAGCAAGCACCTTCACTTTAACACCTGGCACTAAATATAGAGAATACTAGTGGTAAAGTAGGACCTTTCTCCACAGAGAGATTGCTGCTAAAAAATGTATTAAGATGTCATGGTTAAGCATTTCATAGAAAGGTATTATTTTTGCTGTCTGCCTAATTGTAGTTCCTTGTGGCTCAGCTTGTGGGTGTTCAAATTTCCCCTGCATTCACACACGTGGTGTAAGATAGCCCCTGAGCAGCCTTTCCTGCAGAAATTTCAGTTTAAATACACATGACCAGTGACCAGTGTGTCCTTGTGGCCAAGAAGGCCAATGGGATTCTGGGGTGCATTAGAAAAAACATTATCAGCAGCTCCAGGGAGGTGATCCTGCCCCTGTACTCAGCCCTGGTTGAGGCCACATGTGGAATGCTGTGCCCAGGCCTGGGTTCCTCAGGACAAGAGAGACATGGAGCTCCTGGAGAGGGTTCCATGTAAGGCAGCAAAGATGGTGAAGGAAGGAAAGTCTGAGGGACATGAGAGTGTTCAGTGAGAGATGTCTGAGAGGGGACGTCATCAGTGTCTGACAGTGTCTGCAAGGAGGTATCAGAAGACGGGCCAGGCTCTGCTCTGCAGTGCCAAGGATCAGGACAGGAAGCAATGGGCAGAAACTGATTCCCAGGAAGTTCCATTTGAATGTGAGGAAAATCTTTGTGTGCGACTGAGCACTGGAACAGATTGTCCAGAGGGGTGTGGAGTCTCTCTCACGGGAGATATTCCAGAACTGTCTGGACACAATCCTGTGCCATGTGCTTTAGGACAACCCTATGTGAGCAGGGAGGTTGGACCAGATGACCCACTGCTGTCACTTTCACCCTAATCCATTCTGTGATTCTGTGACAGTGAATCCTGCAAGCTACCTACCACAAGTGTACTACCTGAATTATTTTTTCTTGAATTTTAGTTACTTAATTGCAGACAATTATTAAAATCATGATAATTAGTTGAAGGATTATACTTTTCCAATACCTTTTTGGTCTTAAAATTGGGTGGTATCATAATGACAGATAGAGTTTGTCCTTCCTATTACTTAAATCTGGAGAAAAGTTTGACTTGAAGAAAAATTGTCAGTGTTCTGGTCATGAATGGACTGACGTTCTTCTCAAGGGAGTTGTGCCCAAATCACCAATTCTTATCCGTATGTTTGTCATTTAGGTTTGTTGGAGAAGGTTTCAATGGACATCTATCTAATACATTTAGTGTCCCTTCAGAACTTTGTGTCACTGCAAAGACACACCTAGATAAGTGTAAATTGGATAAATTGATTCAGCATAATAATAATACATCATAAATTAAATAGTGACAACAACAAAAATGGAAATAGTGTGCTCACATTAAAATAAACCTCACTTTTTTTTATTTACAAATAATCTACCACTTCTCTCTTAAACTTTAGTTACTTCCCCCTTTAATAGGAAATTCTTGGAGTTTTGTTACAGAAACATTTACAAAGTGGCAAATCCTTTATAGGCTCCAACTCCATTCCACTCAGCATAAACACAACGGGGGAGAAATCCTGGCTCTGTAGCAGTCAAGGAAGAGGATGTGGGAGTTTCAGCACCCTGCAGTTCAGAGTCATTTTGCTGACTTCACTGTAGCAATATTTCACACAGTAATGTTTGCAAATGAAGGTAAGTCTTTTGAGTGATGCTGGAAAATGAGATAACTAAAATGCTTTAAATCACTCTGGTAAAAATTCTTGGTGTTGAAAATAAGTGTTTACTTTAAAAATACATTATCAGATCCTAGTTAGCAGGGGAAGTAAGTACAAAGTTACAGAGAGAGTAGAAAATATTCTGGAAGAAAAAATAACTAGGAATTATAATACATTTCTAAGTTAGGTATCTTTGACTATAGCAATGATTTAATAGTGTAAAATACAGTGGTGTTAATAATTTTTTTCCCCAACAACATTTATAATCCATATATAGAAACAGTGTAATGCTTGACTGCTAACTGAGGAACTTTGTTTGTGTATTTCTGGGTCAGCCTGGTCACTGTTGTGTTTAGCTCAGTTATCTCCTATGGACTGCCTGTCTTTTTAAGTGAAGCTTGTGAATGAAGGGAACAAAAATGTTCATAAATGTCTGAGTTATTCCCCCACTTTGTAAATATTTTGTGGCCAGATCATTCTGTTTTCAAAGTCTGAAAATTTCAATCTGAAAAGTGCTTTTCCAAGAGACTGAGTTTTCATGATGTTCTGCAAGACCAAATTACACTTTACTCTCTGATACGTTGCACTGGCCAAGACTTGATTTATTTGTCTTTTCTTTATAACTATCAGTACCAAGCAGATTTGACATATATGATTGCTTCTAACATCTGTGGGCAAATATTTCTTCAACTTGAGGAGAGAACAATTATAACCAGATTCTTAATCTCAACTACAGTGCTGCTGTAATACTACAACTTTGGTGCCTGTTATGTTGGAGTAGCAAAAAATCAAGTCTGAGCAGAGCCTGTCTGGTTTTCTGTTCCAGTTACAGGAATACAGATGTTAATTTATTAACTTGGAAGTCAGTTCTTAACCATTTCCAGATTTCTCCTGGAGGAACTAGCAGGCAATACTGGGCACTGGTGGAGCAAAACAGCGGTGGTGAGAGCAGTAAAATAACATAATTTGAGACCTGTCTTATGAATTAGATAGAAAAGGCTTGTACAGCCCAACATCTTCCTGCCTCTTCATGCATTTCCTTCATGTTTAAGAGGTATTGCTAGTAGTCAGGTAGCCACCAGAAATTGAGGCCAGCATATAGTAGTGATTATTATCCATTCATTATGAATTTGACCCATTGAAGAACAGATGCACAATCTATGATACAATCAACCCCTGGAGTCATCTAGTCCCTCTCACACTTCTGATGCTCTCTGAAAGAAAAAATACAGAATGAAATAAAGGACCAAATTGTGAAACTTATGATGGACAGCAGGCTAAGGAAATAATTTTCTTTTACAGCAGCCTGAGAGCTACAGCATGGTAAAATAATGATACAAGTACTGTGTAATATCACAGATGCAAGGAGCATCGTTTAGAGTTATGACTGTAGTTTATTCTGATATGAGAATAACGCTGTCTAGTCTTGGTTAATCTGGATTCAAACCAGGCATCCACAGAAGACATCTTCTGCTACAAGCAATTATTAATTCCCTCAGCCATCTAATCTCACTCTAGAAGATTTTTCTAAATAGAGAACAGCCTCACTTAAGGTAACATCCCGTTTTAGGTAAAATGGAGGTATTACAAAACGATGCTCTTTTTCAAGAATACAAAGCACTTATCATCCAAGTCTGAGTTTTCATAAAATCACTGAGTGGTTTGGGCTGGAAGGGGCCTTAAAGAACGTCTCATTGCAACCAACTCCTTGATTTCAGCTGTCCAGCCAATTCCTTATCTACTGAGTTTGGATGATGGTCCATCCATCAAATCCATATCTCTCCAGTTCAGAGATGAGGAAGTTGTGCAGGATGTGTCAAATGCTTTGCACGAGTCGAGGTAGATGATGTTAGATGTTCTTCCCTTATTCACCAACATCGTAACCCCATCACAGAAGACCTTGGTGAAGCCACGCTGGCAGTCACCAACCACCTCTTTGGGTTCAGCGTGACTTAGCAAGATTTCTGGGGGGGATCTGCTCCATGATTTTGCAGGGAACCAAGGTTAGAGTGACTGAATTGTAGGTCCCCAGGTCTTCCTTTTTTTTACCTTTTCAAGAAAGGGAGTTTTGTTTCCAGTCAGTGGGAACTTCACAGGACTGCCATGACTTCTTGAAAGGGATGGACAGAAACCGAACCACTTCATCTGCCAGTTCCCTCAGGATCCATGGATATGTCATCAGATCCCATGGACTTGTACACCTTCAGGTTCCTTAGATGTTGTCAAATCTGATCTTCTAGAGCAGACACTTCTTTGTTCTCCCAGTTCCTGCTTCTGCCTTCTGTGAGTTGGGTGGTATGGTTAGTAAGACCAGGGAAAAAAAAAATTGTTGAGTCCCTCAAGTTTCTCCATGACCCAGGGAAGACCTTGTATTTCTTTCTGAAGAGGATCTACATTTACTCTAGTCTTCCTTTTATCACCACCATGTCTAAAGAAGCTTTTCTTTTTTTTTTCCTTTGACATCCCTAGCCAGATTTAATTTTATACAGGCTTTAGCTTTCTTAATCTGATCCCTCCCTGCCTGGACAATTTCAAGTTTTGACAGAAAGCCAAAGCATTTTGAAATGCAAGTTGTTCATTTGTGAACATCTAATGGATATTTTGTATAGGCAAAATCTAATTTGTAGTGGCCTTTAGTTTTTATACAGTTCTCCTGATTATTTCTTATGAAACTAACCTCAGAGATGTGGAGATTTCATGCTGAGCCGTAAAAAGAATAGCCACTGATTAAGGGTATACTGCAAACAATACTTTTGCCTTATTGGTATTTTATTGCTCACCTGTGTTTATAGAGATTTTTCTGCTTTTCTTCTGAAGTAGTTTGCAAAAGGTCTTACTGTACTGCTCGTTGAGTTAATGGGCTTGCTTAATCATCATGGTTTGGAGAACAACAAAGGAAACTGCATGTGTCCCAATTTATACTGCAAATGGAACAAATGTCTTCTGTAAGTATAAAAGGATCATTTCTTTTAAAGAATAAAGCCCTTTGAAACCAATTAATAGCTGACCTACATAGTAATGCACATATCTCCATGTTTTCTCTCTTTTTTTTTGTGGAAGCAATTTTTCAGTAACAGAAAAAGAGTAAATAAGTATGTGTGATCATCCACTTCTACAACAAAGATTTTGAGGTTAAATATTCAAACATTTTTTTGCAGTATTTCTATAAAATTAAGTGCATTTTATCTTTTTAACCTGCTACAACAGTAGCTGAACAAAAGAGGCTGCAAAAAATCTTTTGCTACCTAACAGCTTCCTTGGTGTCTTTGTGCAGCATACAATGGCCAGTGAGAACTTGAAAACACACAGACTGATCCTTTCATTCTAAAGAACCAAATCCCCAAAACATTTGTCTATCTGGAAGCATTTTCAGTCTGTGATTCTTCAACACACAGGCAGGGGAGTTATATGGAGGCTCATGGGGAGCAGCACTACACTTTCACAACATTTTGTTTGTTGCAACATCCTTATATCATTACCATCCTTGCTTATAACTGCTGATGTGTGTCATTACTATTCTTGCTTACAACTCCTGATGTGAGAAAAGAAACTTGGAAATATGAATTATGGATTTAATAAAAACATAGTATGTATACTGGGACAGAAGCAGTGTGTTAAAGGGATAGCAACTGTGCTGGCTGGTTTTGTGGCTGCAAAAACAAGGAAACAAAAACAAAAGGGGCCTAACACTTTATTGTACATGGACCATGGAAGAACAGTAAACAGTGAGATTTTGGCCAACAGGTGTGCTCTGTATGGCTGCTTAAAAGAAAGCTCTCTCAGCCTAACCCAAAATGTGAGGGTTTGTGTTGATCTCATCCTGTAAAAAACTGCAGCTCCTGACTTGATCATAACAGACTGTACTCATGCTAGAGGAAGTCTAATGTTAATCTCTTCCTGAATGGTCTTTTTTTAAGTAGAAACATAAACATGTGTTAAAATGTTGAAACCAGGCTTTAGCACTCACATGACAAGGAAAGAAGGTTGATCAAGAAAAATAACTATACTCTAACACCGAGACTAAAAGTCTCAAGCATAATGAGGAAAATTAAAGACTGAACCAAATTTCAGTCTTCAAAACACTGCAGAGGAGAAAGGGTATAGAATAATAGTGTCACATTCCAGTGCTGGTCAGGAATATAGACTGGAAACTGAAAGTAAAATGCTAATCAGAGTCATGAAGTATGTCCAAAACAAAAAGGGGAGGACAACACTTTAATTGCTCTCAAAACTGAGGTTATTGCATTTACAGATGAGATTACATACTTGCCGGAACTGGCAGGTAACTGAGCCCAGTGATCTAGTCCTATATACCAGTGAGAAAAAAAAAAGTGCTTCTATTTTCCACCAACAGTCCTTTGATACAAAATTTATCTCCCTCTGCCTGTTGCACCCTGATTTGGTCTGACTGAATGCTTTTGGTACTAAATCCCATCAACATTTTCACAGTATCTTTGTGTTGCTCTCAAGCACCTGTGAAATGACTGACTCAAAAATAAACCTGTTACACAGACCAGAGATGTACAGATGAATGTAATTAAGAAGGCACCTCCATTCAGAAGGAAAAAGAAATTTATGTGTTGGCATTATAGGCTGAACAACCAAATAATTATTTTCAGCATTGTATGTACAGATATGAATAATGATATGGCCCTTGTACAAGATAATCCCTAAGTATTTAAATGGAAGTGTACAAATCCATACTCTTTGTTCTGCCCATTTGTAGAGGGGTGACTACCCGCAATATAAACCTGTGCTTTCTTCTCAGCTTTCCTCTTGTCTTGCTGATAACATTCTTTGTTCAGTAAATGGAGCCATATTTTACAATTAGACTGCAGACTTCCCTCTATTTCAAAGGGATGCAGCACTGCCAGCCTTGTATTTGCATTACATCGCCTTCAAACACAATTTTTGGATCACTGCACCCTGAGCTTATTTTCACTTTGAACCATTGTCTCCTCATTTACCCTTCCTAGTATTATCTGTAAATTATTCTTTTGACATTTTGTGTTATATGAAACCATTGCTCACTGTCAATGATCTCTACCTGACTCAACTGCTTTGTCAGACACTGCTCTGTGTCTATATGACTGTCTTCTGCACTGGATTACTATTAAAACTAAATAATAGTATTTTCCATTGATATATCAACTATAGGATGCCTACACCTGACTTCATCTGTATCATCTGCATCATCTGCAAAGGTAAAATACCATAATGATTACATGGGCTGTAGCAATGCTTTTCAATACTTCAGGGCATCTATTTTCAACCTGCAGACTGTGTGATGCTTTTGAGACCCTCACAAAAGTTAACTGAGAAAAACTAGCACATTTTCTGGGCTGATATTCCCTACGCAGGTGTGTATATCAGCAGTGATGTTTTCTCAGAGGTCCACAAAAAGATCCAGCACCACTGGTTTAACATAAAAAGTAAAAAGGAAAGAATCATCAAGTAGTAACTGAAGGAAAGTGCTTATGCAGCCAACAGAAATAAAATAAAATTTCAGTGAATACAAAACCTGCTCTGTAGGAAGCAGTGAGGGACCTCTGAAGGCTGAACTGTTCTAAAAATTGCATTTAAATTTCTTTCAGAAGATTGTGCCATCAGTAGAAATATGCTTCATAATACCCTTCTTTGCCAGCTGGAACTCCTGTATGCCAAGACAAAGTCATTTTGGGTTATCTCCCTAAAATTTCTTCCAAAAGTAAGGATTAGCTGGAAAGTTTTTTAAAAGACAACAGACAGAAGTTTTTACACTCTTGTCCTGTGCAATAGCTGATTTATAATTATGGTTTATGACACATAAACCATTGAAACATATGTGTAAATCATTAACTGTTGCAAGTTTAATATTGCAAGCTCCCACCTTCCTCTAAAATAAGATGATAACCCACACCCCATACTCTCTATTCTTCCATTCTGAGACGGTTAGTGGGAAAGTAGGGAAGTGATAGGATAGACACAGAAATTCTTCATCCAAGACAGTCCAGGACTTTAGCCACACAACCACTGTTACTTGTTTTAGGCTCACCACTCCGGAGCAAAGGAGCATGACACAAAGTTTATTTGATTTTGGAAATATGACCTGCTTTATACAGCTTCCCATTTCCCTACTGTTTGCAAACATAGGAAGACATGAAAGTATGTCTTTCCAGCAGCAAGTGACAAAAAGCCTGTATAGGACCTATGTTTAAACTATTAATGCTCTTGCAGCTTGGCCTTCTTTAAAATCACTCAGCAGAAAAAACTGCTGCTGAATACATCAAATCTGGTGCATTTTAATAAAAGCCACCAAGGCCTTCAAGTGCAGATGAGATATTTTGATGCATGTTTCCTTAAAAATGTGAGGGACTTTAAAATCTCAGAGGGAAAAATCAGCATCATGTGTTGTGGCCGTTGCTATGGTAACTCTACTTTTTGCTTTTATTCAATAACAGTGTGAGCTAGCTCTTGAGCCTGTGCAGCAACACGACCTACTGAAGACTAAATTACTAGAGTACTACATACTTATACACAGTTTCTTTTTTCTTACATTTTGCCCAAGAAGAGACAGATTTTAGCATAAAAATAAAGATTCTGACCAGCTGAATTCTTTGCACTACTTGCTGTGCCTCTCACTTTGTAGTTCATAAAAATAAGAGGCAGGCACTTATGGAAAAGTAGGGGGGGTCTTCATCAATCCAAAATTTCCAGCTTTTTTTTTTTTTTTTGTAACAGTAGGGAAAGCTTGATTTTCCAGCATAGCAAAATTCCCTTGCATTCAGTTGTATTTTTCTTCATGATTTAAAAAATTATCCAGACTGAAGCACTGCAAGACATATAAAGACACTTTCTCAAATGTTGACTAGCAAACAATTTTTTATTAATATATTATTTGTCTCACAGTAACACACATAATCTCCACTCGATATGGGCTCCTATGAAGACTGGGCACCACACAGAGAAAAGAAGGCCTTGTAGAGAAAACCTGCATTGCATAACTTGGAAATTTTTTTTATCTGCTTATCTTTCAGAATCCAGAGGAAGGAAGGAAAATGGCAGTGTGGCAACTGAGATACAGGTGTTCACATAAACATAAAACTTAAAAACCTAAATATCTTTTCTATTCTATGTAAAAGGATAAGTAGATCAAGTTTTATCAGCAAGGGCTTTCCAGGGATTCCAAGAACTTTGTTTCCATTTCTCTAGCACACTTTTGAGAAGACAAATGAGTACAGATGAGTAATCAAATCTCCATCTGGGGGAGGAATTAAGCACCTTCTGATGCTAACATGGTTAGTGAGACACGTTTGAATCTCAAATTCCTGTAATATGTATTTTCATCCCAGAGCTGAGGAAAAAAAAAGCCCACTCAGACGGGGTTTTCATTTGCTGCCTGCAAACCATTCCTTGAGCTTTACCCTCTCTCACACTTCTGAAACATTTGATGTGCATCTGTTAAGCTGGTCCAGTCAAGCCAGGACTGCAGCCAATTTTCTCATACAGACCATGCTAATAATACGGAATCTTGGTTTACTGAACATTATTTATGAGAATACCACCAAGAACTCAGTTGATCAAAAGGGTTCTAATATTCAAATCCTCCTCAGACATCAGTGTTCCAGTTGTCCAGTAGATTTCTAAATACTTTTAAGGGTCTTGCTCAAAATGGCTTCTAAAAGAAAATATACAGGAAGTGTGTACTGAAGGAAGAGAGACATTCAGTTTAGAAGAGAGCACAGAATCATCTTGGTTACTTGTAGATTTCCCACCTAGAAAATCACAGCCCTTCAAAGGCAATTTGAACATGGATATAGGTACAAGGTACTGTCATAATAATTTACATTAGTGCATTTCCTTCTCTTGAATCAATTGTATTGTGTTCTGCATTAAGGAAATACACTTTTCCTTACTGTCTTCCAATAGTTCATTAATTTAAGGCTCTCATTGCTTCTGCTTCCCGTGATTTGAATTCAGACAAAGTGTTTGGAGCAGCAGGGTCCTGTAGCTGGTTTGTGCAGGAGGCACAGTCAAGAAGGAAGGTGTAAAATGTAAAGCTGTGTCCCAGTGGTTTGCCTAAATTGATGCAACAGCATATATGATGATTTTTTAGAGGCAGAATGTTTTACATAAACTATTTTCTCTCCTCAGAACACGATTATAGTTTCCCCTCTCTCTGTTTTCCACATGCCACTTTCACCACTGAACACCTTCCCATAGTGCATGAGAGAATATGAGCAACATCTGTCGCAGGTGGTTTGCTCTTTATCTCATCTTCTCCCCAGAGAGAAAGCTCTGTGTGTAGTGGATAGGAATATAAATAATAGATTATTCCTCACTTAGTCAAACCAGGGGAAAGAAAAAAATAAAAAAGGAAAGGTTTTATAGAGATTGAAATTTGTTTTGTTGCTTTTCCTAAGTGAATTGTTAAAAGGAAAGTCAGTGCCATATGAAACTTTCTATTCAGCTTCAGGTGAAACGTTTTGGTTTTGAGGAAGAGACAAAAGAAATGGGAAATGAAAGGTTAGATGCATAAAACTTTGTGGAGAAGATGCTGGCAAAGCAAAAACCTATTCATGCTTAACAACCTAATGATTATAATAGCCCAGAACGTGACATCCTCAGTCACTGCACATCTGGGTTCCAGATGATGCTCATTCATTAGTTGACTGTTTAGGGTAAAATGGAGCAATCCTAATGGGAGGAAGTGAAAGGTCTTCTCCTTGGAGTTTATGGCATTTTCTTAAGAGAGGATATTCTTTTTCTTGTGATTTTATAAGGAATGACTCCTTTGCTTTCCATCCAAAATACTGAGTAATGCATCAAAAATTTCAAGACGAGAAATGAGAATCACATTGATTCTGTGCATATTTTATGTTGTTCCAGAATTCATATTTAGAAGGAATTATTATGATTTTAGCTGAATCCTATTTACCTCCTACCTTTTGGGTTATTCTTCAAGAGTTCTTGCATTATTTTCATTTTTTTTAAAGCATTTGCTTACTAGTAAATAGTAACTTACACTATTTTTCAAGTTGTATTGTTCCATTATGGTTATTATCATTTCCCGGGCTCTAAATCAAAGAATGTCCTCACAGGGTGAATTCTTCCTAGGAGGGATTTTAATGCCAGAGGGGATTGGGGATGATATAATTAGCACACCTTGGTATTCCCATAAGCTCCACTGATTTACACCTCCAGCCAAGCGACACTCTGAAGTGCAGGAAATTGCTTCTTACTATGAAAACCTAGTAGTTCCCTGGGCAGTGGAGCTAATGAAACCTTCTTTCTGATGAACTGCCCTGTCCCTTTTCTTTATTTCTTCTTTGACTCCAACACCAACATCTCCAGCTCTGCCCTGTGTCCCTTGGATATCTCCATGAGCAGCAGGCCAAAGTCAGTGTGAGAGGAAGGCTAAGGCTAGTTGGGAGCCCTTCATGTGCTCACTGCTGTGGCCAAGCAGAATATTT
This sequence comes from Dicrurus megarhynchus, assembly GCA_013399195.1. Lineage (NCBI taxonomy): Eukaryota > Metazoa > Chordata > Aves > Passeriformes > Dicruridae > Dicrurus > Dicrurus megarhynchus. The sequence goes on along the minus strand of VXAD01010121.1, from coordinate 539,967 downwards.
ACCAGCTGAGCCCTTTCTGCTTTTTCCTTACTAATCTGAACCTTTGTCTTCTACTTGATTACTGAGATTCACACAAATTCAATTCTCTTTTAAATAATGATGTCCCTGTCAAATTTTGGTTGAAAGCAACCAATGTGCTCAAAGCTTGTTGGGGTGAGGCAACCTGACAGATGGATAAATCCAATTAAATTGTTTATTCTTGCCTTGGAAAGTAGTTTATAAAAGGAAATTATTTCAACTAAACCACTTCCAAGCTAATGTGCATTTAAAAAATAAATGGCAGGGTGTCAGGTGCATATTTGTGGCGCTGGAGGTTATAATTTTTTGGGTTTTATTTTTGAAACATTAATGTCACTTGGGCACTCAAAAAACATTTATTAAACTCAGGTTTGATTCTAGCTAGTTTAAAATGACAGGTGTGAAACAACACCATCTTGATATAGTGGAAAAATAAAACCAAACACCACCACAATGTGCTTCCTAGTACTGATGTTCAGTTTTCAGTTCTGGCCACTTCCCCTCTGACTCTGAACAAGTCATGGGAAGATCTGAAGCAGGTTGACATTCTGTTAGAAAAACCAGAAAGCAGTGAAAAAGTAAAAAGACAAGAAAAAAAACCACCAGTAGCTATATCAATATATCTATTCATAAGTATTTTTCAAATTAAACACAACTCAAATTCTGGCACCTAGATGAATATAGCATTTCTCTTGAATTGGGAAGCAAACCTACATCACTGTAGATGTACTTCTCTTCTGAAAGAATTCCATTCTCCCCTTTCTGATGTGAATTTAGTGGAACTGTGTCACTTCAGGCTGCTCCCTCAGTCATAAGTCTCTCAGGTCACATCTGATTTCTGTTCTCCATTTTTTAGTTCTGTATTTTTCTGCAACTTAATAGTAAAATCTTTTCTTACTTTGCTAAGAACAAGGATATTTATTTACAAGTAAAAAAATCTGTCATTGCTGTGTTGCAATCATTAGTAGTGCATAGACTCTTGCTCCTCTGACTAGGATGTCTGGAAAGAGAAGCAGTGATGCAGGATGTATCCTGACTATGACAATCAAAATATATGCTGATGTCCCTTCTCTCTCTCTGTATTTCCTTGGGGTTCACATCTGCATTGCCTCAAAAAATAAAAGGGGAGCTGATTTTATTGTGTTTTTTAATTTTCCCCGTATGATTATTTTTCATGGCAGAGAGACTGTTACTCTAAAGCAATAATGTCACTGAAAAAAATTTGACCAAGCAGAATTTTCCAAAATATTTTTAAGTTTTTTAACAGCCTGTGTATTTCCCCCATAGAGACGTTATTACACACAAGTTCTAGGATGTAGAAACAAGGATTATATTCACTGTGGATAACAGAGAGGTTTCTGCTGTTAATAAATCTTATTTGAAAATACAGAACTCCCTAAATCTTTGTGGGTCCAGCATTTGGATATGGCCCTGGCTGCTCTTGGATCAACACCTTTGAACTGCTGTGCTGAACTAAATATAAATGACAGCTCCACATTCACAAATACAAGGAGTCTCAAGTGTACCTTTTTTTTCCCCATTTACATTCCGATTACAGAAAAACATAATTTCCAGTGTTAACATCAAAAAGCCTCAAGCAATATAAATCTTAATTACTGTATGCTAGAAGTAGTACTAACAAACACACGAGGCACTTTACAAGGACCAAGTGTGTCCCTGTGTACACGTAAAGAATTTCAGCAATTCCTTTCCTGCAGTTACCAAGACCTAAATCTGTTTAATGGTGAGTAATCTCTAGGAAGCTATATAGCATGTATAATTATTCAGAACTCTTCTTTTAACAGTGTTTTCCCTGAAAACATTCACACTAGATCTGACTTCTAGCGAACTAATGATCTATGAGTGACACTCGTCATTTAAAATTATTCATAGAACAACTTCAGCTGAAGTTGTGAGTCTGGATGATCCCGGATGCTGGGAAGTCAGGTGCAGAGATGCTTGAAAACTGTTCAGCAGATATCCATCACCAGCTCATTTATGCAGGAGAAAGCTTTAAGGGAAAGACACTTAAAATGTTTTAATCAGAGTTTGTGTTTCTGCAGGCAGAGAAAGCAGATAAAATGGCACTGGAAATGAGAGTTGCCTGTCCTCATCTTAACAGCAAAAGTGGCTGAAACATCACTTGGCTAGACTAAATTTCCTCAAGCTCATCAACTAGAAATAAATGATAAAAGAGAGTTTCAAATTCCCTTCTAATTGTTTTGCATTTCTTATGGTTGGGAGGGCAATATTTGCATATTCCTGGATTTGCAGGCAGTAGGACAAGAAAGTAACAGCAGAAGGCCAAACAGTCAAAAGAGTATATACTTTTTTTTTTTTAAAGTTTCTAATATATATTTTATTATTTTTTTAAATTTTACATTGATCTAGAGAAGTAGTGAGCAGTAATATTTTTGTCTTAAGTTAACCTCTTTAGGTCAATAGTGTCTGGTTGCAAGGAATGACAAACTCTGTTTTATTTTAAGTAATTTCTGTGCAGTGTGCCAGTTTGGACAAATTTGGAGGAAATATCCTCTGATAGAAGGCAGGTTACAACCACCCCCCCCCACCAGGTGCAGGAAAAAAATTTTCCTTGGAGGAAAGTGAAAGAGATAAGAAAGCATTTATTTAACAAACACACAGGAAAAGGATAATAATGCTAAATTATGAAACCCCTCACTGTGGAGAGAAACCTGGGAAGATTTCAGAGTCCTTCTGTAGGTGTGGTCTCTCTCCTCCTCGGAGCTGGGTCGGTGTGGGCCGACCTCCGGGGCCATGGTGGAAAATTCTCCCAGTGTGTTCTGATGTTGAAACAGTGCAGAAGAGAAGAAGGGAAAAACCAAAGTTCCAGGAAAATAAAGTTCAGCTCTCTGTCTGCCTCCGGAGAAAAGGAGCCAAAAGCTGGCTGAAAAGCAAGCAAGGAGCTTCCTCCGCTCTTGCCACTGCAAAAGCCAAGGAGTCTGTATCTGTGTCCTTGAACAATTGTTCTGAAAAGTTCACTCGGTTCTTTTCTCCTCTCCCCCCTCTTGGGCTCAGTTTAAAGGCACAGAAAAGGCACAAAATTAATTTCTGGGCATAGAGCAGCGATAGGGGATACACATCATAAAGTCACCCCAAGACACAGTCCAGTGGATGTTGATTAATCACTGTAAAAGATTTGTTCTGAGTGTTTTTCAAAACCTTGAAAAGAACTAAAGTTCATAAGAACTTCCATGAGAACTCATAAGAATTTTTAGCCATTTTAACCTTTATTGGCAGCAGACAGAACATGCTTCTCTGCTCCAGAGCTTTTCAGCACCTCACTTAAAATAACAAATTGTCCTTTTCTGCTCCGGGATTGCCCAGGCCGATATAGGGATAAATTGCTCCTTACAACCTGGGGACATTTCTTTTGTTTCTTTGGCCTAATCTACTACCTATCCTGTCACTATTATTCATGGAAGAAAATGTCACAGCTAATGTACTGTAAGGCCATGATTTTAATTCAAAATCACTGTATGGACACTTCTTTACTACAGGCTATATATCCATACACACAAAGTCTTTATCCACACATATTAAAAAATGAGTTCACTGAAGCTGCTTGGGTACTTACTGAAGAATGTCTTTTCAGGATGAAGGACTCAGAAATATGTTAAATTCTTCCAAATTCCCCTCCAGCACAGCAATGTGTCCCTGCCACACAGACAATCCTGGTGGGGCTCCAAGAACAAAAGCAGTTTTGCAGAGACAAAGGTTTGGTATCGGGACATCTATACTGTGCTCATCTAATGCAAACTAGATTTTATATTTTATTTATTTTTTAAAAATTTCTAATCATTTTAGTGAATCAGCTGCATCATTATCAGTAAGCAGTCAAAATCAGCAGTGGCTAATACTTCAGGAAATGTTGACATTTTGGGAACAAAAGTTATGAAAACAGTTGGAAGAAAGCTTCTGAAATGTTTCTTTCAGATTTCGTCCATCTCTGTTTGAAATTTGGAACACGAAAAGCTAAAATTAGATTTCTATATTAGGAATCTCAACCAAGCAGACAGATTTAAGGAAGATCCTTAACTTTTTTTCCCTGTTCTCAGCTCCCACCAGTCTGAGGGGGAGTTGCCTGCTCAGCAATTCTCAGGGTCAAGTGCTAAGACAAGAAGGTTTCCATTTTGTGAGCAAGCTTAATACCCTGGTAATCGTGTGCATTGGGTCCATCTATCTTGCCCACGAGAGATACGAGCCTGCAGAAATCTCCGTCTTTAGCGCTTCCTGCAGTGGCTCATAGGCTAATCCTTAATGGCTTGTAATTTAATACCTGCTCTGCTGGGGGATTTGATGGCCATTACAGCAGCTCTTTGGTTGGTTGCCTTGTGGCTCAGCCTGAGCTTTGCACAGCTTGGCAGCTCCATCCCTGCCCGGGAGAGAACCAAGCTCTGCCTCGCCGTGGTCAGGCCTGAGGTAACTCAATAACGGAGTGAAACAGTCCGGTGCACCAGGCTGGATAACCATATGGCTGGGTTTGTATCTCAGCGAGGGGAATCACAATTTCCTCTGTATCATTTCCACCAGAAGATATAATAAATTGGCTTGGGATTGCTCACCTTGAGAGAGTGATCCAAGCTCTCACTTTGTTAGGAAGTGCAAAACTAAGCAAAACTGCAGCTCTGTTTCATTACCAACATTTTGCTCAGCTCTAATATTAAAACCTTTCCTTTCTACTTTTATCTTTCAGTTGTCACCTTCCCTAGGAAGGCACCATTTTCTTTCATCAGGGCTTTAGAAACAGTGCCAATTTGTTTCCACCTCCTCTCTGTACAGCTGTGATCTTTAATCCCTGGTATCAATCTCTTTTTCTGTGGTTCCTGCCTCACTCTGTAACCCTTGAAACCTTGGAGCAAATGAGTCTATTTTTGTCTCTGAAGATTTGATGGCAGATAACACAGTTATTAGAGACATCTTTTTCTTGCTCTGATAATGGTGGTCTGCCTTCAGTAATTTTTCCATGCCTAAACTGCCAGCATGGCTGGAGGGACACTGACATGTTTTTCCTAGGTGTGTAGATTCCTACTTCCCCCTTTTCCCCTCCACCCCTTTTTTTCTTTTTTTCCCCACTTCTTCTCTCTGATATATCTATTTATTTCAATTTTTGTTTTATCAAATCCCCTGGTATGACTTATCCATTCATGTGTAATTTATAGCTGTCAACATTTACACTCGGCGGCTGAAATTTATTGCTGACCTCTGATACGGCTATAATTTCATTTTGGTCAAATACCTTAAGCTCTCCCACATTCCCACAGTGTATTTCTTATGCCAGTGCCCCAGGAAAGAAATCCCCGCTGCAGCTTTCCTGGATTGTGGCACAGAGATATAGAATGAGTTTGGACACACTGGGAATGACCTATTATCATTTTCTCTCTCACAGGATCACAGCTGAGTACAAGCTGAGGAAAGAGAAGGTGTCTCAGGTAACGACAGCCCCAAAATTTATAATGCCAGAGAATGAAAGCCACATTTGCAAAACTCCACAGGCAACTCATGCAATCTGAAGGGCATGAGGTATGTGATGTGATGTGATGTGATGTATGGAATGCACGTGACCCATGAGATCCAAGTGGAAAGCTTCATTTAGTATTCAAGCTGCAGCACCATGAATTATCTTCAGCTTCTGAGGCAAGCTTTGGTTACAGTTTCTTGCCCACTGATGACAGGGGTTTTATAATGAAAAGAAGAAGAAGAAAAAGAAAACCAGAAAATAAGAACTCTATGTGATGTAGTTTCCAATACCAAGCTACCAAAACCCTGCCATGTTTCTAATCAAGTTGACTGCTTAAATATGTTTTTCAGAACTCTTCTTGGTTTTGTTTGTTTTTATTTTTTTTTCTGTACAGTTTCACAATCTTTTGTAAATCTAAATCTGCTTGGCTAAAAAGAAAAACTCTTGAAGAACACTTCATTTCTGAAAAACATGTTCTCAGTTTTCACTCCAAATACGGTTAATTTGAAATTCACTTCGTACTTTGAAAAAGTAACATTATTTAGGAACATATCCTTTAATACCTTTTATTTCTGAGTGTGTAAAATTAGCACTCACTGGAACAAGGACCCGATGAAATGTTAAGAGTAAATGGTAAGTGAGGAAAGTGTTTGGTTGAAAAGGCAACCTTCAAACAGTGAAAAATTATTCATAAGACTAAATAAGATATTGGAAGAAACCAGAGAAGCACATTTCTGGAGAAAAGGCTCAGTCAGTACTAACATCTGTAACTCCTGCCTGGAACAGTCCTTGAGTTCCAGAAACAGAAGCAGGTGTCTCATAGATTTCACTCTTTCTAAGAGAATGAAAGATGACACAGCATCCTAATATTTTCCCACTGAAATAATTAAAAATAATTTTATCCTCTGATGATGTGTCTTTTGATTTTGAATACCTTTTGTCAGAAGTCAATCTTTGGATCTTTTAAATTTTTTTTCCTAACTCTCTAAGTCAGAGAAAATTAAATCTTTTTTTTTTTTTTTAATCTCTTTCGCTTACATCCAATAGCTCTTGCAACAGTGATTCTTCACTCAGCCTTTGGCTGGGAGTGGAATTTTAATTTCCTAATCAGCTGAAGTGAGCCGTGCTGTTCAGACTTCATTTTAGTCATCTCAGGAATTTAGTGGGTTAAGATCATTTGTGTCTCAGTGGGATGCACAGCTCCTGACTCACATTTTGTAGCACCACAGTTGGATTACTGCCACTTTATGTTTGCAGCCTTCCTTGACCACACATTGTGTAAGTCCCTGGTTTGCACAAAATTCAGCATCTAGAATGGCCACTTGCATACATTGGCTGATCACATGGAGATGGAGGATGCTGCACAGGCTTCCTGTCAAATGCATAATTGCTTTTACAGTACTTGTATACTCTTCACATCGTGTTTTCATCTCCACTTACCTCCCTGAACAGCTGATCAGTCACCGTCCTTGTAACTGAGATTTGTACTTGCCCTTTCCTAAAAAATTGGGTTTTTTTTAAATAAGCTGCCTCCCATCAGAACTATGAGAAACTTAATTTTTTTGAGCTTTTTGGGTGGTTTATTTTGGACGCTTCGTCTTGACTTCTCTAGCAGAATTTCTTCTTAATTGTAATGTAGTTTAAGTGTATAATGCCATGTGTTGCTTCTGCATGAAGTGTGCTATATAAATGTAAATCAGCTAATTAATTCATAACAACAAGTATTATAGCAATACATTGACTGTCATGCTCTGCAGTTTTCCAGTTTAACACTGTGTATATGCTTTGTTAGGAGAGGAATTGCAAGCAGGAGGGTTAATAATTTTAAATCTAAGTAGTCTTGGCTGTTTATACAGCCAATACAATTGTCTATCTGGAGCCTGTACAGATTAAGAGGCCAAAGTTTCTATTCTCTGCCGTAGTTCATAGAACCAGAGAATGGTTTGGGTTGAAAGGGACCTTACATATCTCTTTGCAACCCCCCTGCCATGGGCAGGGACAAAGTCAATGACATTCTGTGTAAATGTGGGAGAAATCACCTGTTTGGGTGCTTTCAAACATTACCTGTTTGTGAAATGTGAAAAACTACTCCTTTTCTTCTCTGAAAGGTACCCAGAGAGATCTATGGATAAATTGACTTTTGTAAGTGGAAATACTGAACATGATCTATAGTCTTAATAAATCACTCTGAGTTCAGCTTTATCATTCTTTGTAACACAATGTTACAAAAACTGTCAAAATTACACTGAAATTACTCTATTTCTCAGCTGTTTCTATATCCAGTTTATCTACAAGATCTAAAATTCTCTGGAGTTGCAGCAAGCTTTATGTAAGCCCCTATCTGACAGATAGAAAACATGCTCCCTTCCAAGACAGGCTGCATGTTGATAGCTAACTGCATGGATTGCCATTTTTTCTCTTTGCTCAGAAATGCAATATTTTATTTAAAAATATTTAACTTTAATCTACTCACTTAAGAAGAAAAAGATTCCTCTGAGAGCACATAAATCCTCTCACATGCTTCCAGTGTACCACGAAATCCATGGGAACGCTGCTGCGTGTGCATTGAGAATCATAGAATCATCAAATGGTTTGGGTTGGAAGGGATCTTAAAGCCCATCCAGCTCCAACCCCTGCCAAGGGCAGGGACACCTTCCACTATCCCAGGTTGCTCCAAGCCCTGTCCAGCCTGGCCTTGGACACTTCCAGGGATGGGGAAGCCACAGCTTCTCTGGGCAACCTGTGCCAGGGTCTCATCACCCTCACAGTCAAGAATTTCTTCCTAATATCTCATCTAAAGCTACTCTCTTCAGTTTGAAGCCATTTCCCCTTGTCTTGTCGCTTTACCCTCTAGTAAAGTCGGTCTCCACCTTTCCTGTTAGGCTCCCTTCAGGCATTGGAAGACTGCAATTAGGTCAACCCAAAGCTTCTCCTTTCCAGGATGAGCCAATCCCAATTCTCTCAGCTGTTTCTCATAGCAGAGGTACTCCATCCCTCTGATCATCTTGGTGGCCTCCTCTGGATTTGCTCTAACAGATCTCTGTCCTTCCTGGGCTGGGGACCTCCAGGACCCTGGGTGGGGTCTCACCAGAGCATTATTAAGGATATATGTCTGACTGCTCTGAGAAGGGCTTCATAGCAGGAGTTTGGTCACTGTAAGAACAGTTTCCTAAAAAGAATTCACAAGTGAGAAACAATTTCTCTTCAACTTCTCAATGGAGAGTGTTGGTCAGTTCTTGAAAAAGAAATAGAGAATAACTGAAGACTTTAAAACCTTGATGATACTCACGTTTTAGAGTGTTTACAAGCAAAAAATGTGCAGACACTTCACACAAAATAAAACCTCCAAAACATTATTCTTTTAGAAAATGTGGGTGGCAATATTACCCCTGATTTGTATACACTACATCAGGCTGTCTGATACAGAAGCAGAATAGTTGGTGCTCAAATATTTTGTCTAATGCAGGGACAACTACAGCTTTCTGTAGCAATTTCTCAAGGTTTCCTCTCTCCATTTCACATCTCTGAGCAAGTATGCAAAGGCTGAGACCAAAAACTCCCTTCCCTAAAACAGTGAGTATAACCTGAGTGCAGAAACATCCCTCCTCTCTGTAGCTGAATGCTGGCAGCTGAGTGATGCATGTTGGCCCTTGCACAGCCGCCAAGTCAGATTTGTCCTGTGTCGGCTTCTCACAAACAGCACTGAGCAACCACAGCGGATTAAGGAACACAAGGGGCACCAGGATCTAGAGGAAAACATTTGAGAGACAAAAGCAGCATTTTCATTTGGAGTTGTTTCTGTCATTTTTCCTCTCTTTCACCAATAAAATATGTCTTAAACTGAACATTGTCCCTTGAAATTCTTCCTAATAATATAAGCAGTGACACACAGCCCCCCCAAATAGTTTATTCTCTACCAGTATTCAGAAACTTGTCAGAAAAAAATCCTTCTACTTTCCTTATGCTGTCAAAGCTTTCCTCAATTTATCAAAGTTATTAATAACCACTCTCCAGTGTAACTTCAAAATAAGTGACTTTTTAATATGATTATACTTTCAAAGTCTAACAGTTGATTAAATACTTATTGTATGTGCAAATGTGCTATGTATTCACACACAAAAGCCCATATGCATGCATGTTATACAGAGAACACACACCGCAAATGCACAGCTACGCACATTTTTCTTTGCCTCGTTGTTTCCATACACCTTTATAAATCAAAAGCAAAGGCTTCCTTCTTAGACATAGACACTTAATGCAGCTACAAGGAAAGAAAAGATCCTAAAAGGCTCAGTTATGGAGAAAATTTCCAAGTGAAAGATTGAAAAAGACTCCAAAATGTAATGTTGAAGTAGCTGTGGAATTATGCAAACCATCATATTTCTTTCTATTCTTTTGTTCCACAGTTAAATTAAATATATGAAGGGAGAAAAAAAAAAAAATACATTGAAGGAAGGCAGTTACGCACTTCAGATTGCTAAAAACATTATCTTAATTATCCGCATATTATGCTCAGAAGAAAATCATTAGCTTTTTCTTTATGAGAATTGTCAAAGCCAAAAATACTTCATTCCAGAAAACTGGATTTAAGGAAAAATATTCAAAACAACTCATAGTTAAGTCATGAATAGTTTGCTTTGGATTTGTTGTTTTTAAGTACCTGCAAATTAAATTACCCAGAGATAGGAAAACTTTGCTAGCAACATCTGTGAATCTCTGGGAAAAGAAGATTGACCCTTTTGGGACCTTTTTTAGCAATGAAGCCTTGTGCTTAGGACAGGACTTAATTTGGAGCAAGAAAATGGCAATCTCTGTCCTGAAATCCAGGAGTTATCCATTCACAAAAGTTATGAAGACATGAGAAAAAATGCTGCACCTAATCACAGAACTTGGTATTAAATATTGAAATGAACAGACAAAGGAAAGGCTTTTTAATCAGTACACCAGATGAATGATGACCCTGCAAAACATGTCTTGAACAAGGGCAAATAATGCAAAAATTAGGAAATCACAATCTGATGGTAGACATAAAAGTTTAAACAAGCTAAAAAAATCTCCTCTTTGTGAATTCTTAACCTTTAAATATAAGAAATTTTGTGTTAAGGTGAGATTTGGCTATGGGAAGAACATGGGCATTTTTTTGGCTCTATCACTAGCAGTTTGACTTAAGGTGTACTATCTAAGGTCACTCTTCCTTGTGTGCAAAAGATGGTGGAAATATTCCTCTCCATTTGTCTTCTCTATTTATTTCATCCATTAAAAATCTTTTTTAACTCTTTTCTTATCTAAGTAGGTAAGAAAAATCTCCTCCTGTATGTTTGCACAGCTTCTGGCACACCTGAATCCCAATTTACAGAAGTAACTTCTCAGTCTTTCTACAATAAACCTTGATGCAATAAGATACTTGGTCTTAAAGGATTCAGAGATTAATAAACAAGAACAACAACAAAAATAACCCTGAGGCCATGAAGATTTTGGCGTCCTCTACTAAGTGAGATTAAGCTTAGAGATCACCCATCCCATGGATTAAAGGCAGTGCTTGTTTTTAAAACAAATACTGAGTGAAGCCTTTGGGCATGAAATTCAAACCACTTATTTTCCAAGTTGCTGTTGTGGAACGTGACCTTCTACAGGGTCAGATGAGGTAGGAGGAGTGTGAAGATATGAGAGGGTCATGGCAATAACCAAAAAAACCTCATCAAACTACAGGATCACAGCTGCAGAGCAGGGGAAGAGCTCAGGATTCAGTTTAACAGATGTGCTGTTATTAGCAGTGGGGATGGTGTCTAGAAATTGTAAGGACTGGCTAAAAACATATAAACTGAATGTAAAAGGTTTAAGAGCTTCCTCTTAAGAAAGCAGATTTAGCTAACAAATTAATAGACTGAGGTGTGTCCTATTTAGCAGTTTCCTACGAGGAAGGCTCTCCTGCTTTCTGATTCCTTTTTAAAGCCTTGCCACATCACTTCAGACAGGAGTACCAAAAGTTGCCTATAATTTGGAGTAGTTACATCATGCTACATAAATTCTGAGACACCTAAGACCTTATCTCAGCTGTGGTGAGAACTCAAAACCAAAAATTACTTCCCAAAACTTTAGTTTTGACCTGTATTTCAGGGGTCCACCACATCTTCATTTCCACAACAATTCTAAGGGTTAGATGAAATTTCAAAGCATTATCCTAATGATAAGTATGCCTGATAGCAATGAGAAATACATTTTCTCCAGATTTTAATTTAAAAAAAATCTACATAAAAAAAAAGATGATAACATAATTTGTGGTACAAGGAAATTTGTGATCACTGGCAGGCAATACTTGATTTATTCATTCATGGGAAAAAATTACAACACAACATACACTGTATGAAATTAAGGTAGGATCCTAAACAATTTTATCCTTTAATATTTCTAGCTTTTCTGTGTGTGTGTGTCATAGAAAAACATGTGTTATTTACCCAATGGACCAGAGCATTTTCTCTGAAAAAGATGAGCTTGTAATGGAAATGCTGACACAACCTCAACTATAACAGCATGAACAAAGACACTTTAATAACATTTTTATTGCAGTAACATCTTTTAAAAATGAAACACCTGGGACTTGTGCTTAAAAAAATAAAAACAAGAGCAGAACTGTAAGTTCTGCTCTTTTCATATGATGGGAAATTAACACAAGTCAAAGATTGGTATGTTAACTTACCCTACCCACATTTAAAGTCATTCAAAGAAAAAATAATTAATAGATATATTCATGTATTTCCCTGCAAATATATTGCTAGATGAGCTAACATTTAGAAATTTCTAGGTTTTAAAGAGCTGTTATAACTTCTCAGATATAGAAGTCACTGTGACAACGGAAGAGTTTACAGTACAATTTAACTTGGAAGTTACAAAACAAGAGTGATGAGGATTTTGTGACACACACTGAGGATGATATTCAGGGACATATTGCTACATAAGATATATCTTGAGAATGTTGTGTTAATACTAAAGCTATAAGAAGTTAGTAACATCTTTTTAAGGACCATATTGCACTGTGTGTGAAGAGTGTTTCTAGGAATTGGCTCAAGTACCACTTGGATCTCCTTCCTGGAAAATCTCAACTTTTGGGATTATAGAGGGAGAAGATAAAGAAAACAGAACTCAGGTATCAGAAGGTCAGGAAGGAGTCTATAGGATTACAGTATTACTGTACTTTGGGTGTTGCACTTCCAAACAAATTATCATTGTTGAGAGGGACAAAATTGAACAAGTCATGTTAAATAATGTTATGCTCAGAAGTCATGTTAAATAATGTTATGCTCAGAAGTTCAACAAACATCCAAGCTCAAGTCTCCAAGCTCTAACATAAGTGTTGGCAGGGCCCACCTAAGAGGTTCTCTGAGTCTTAGACTTTACCCTTAAGATTTATTATAGCCTCCCTCTTCTGCTGACATTGTCCGAAAGATGAGAGATGGTATGAGAAGGAGCAACCAAACTGTTGTGATTTAAAGATTTTGTGTCTATAAACACAATGAAGAGCTCAGGAAGCTTGGGGTTGTTCAGCCCAGAGAAAAGAAAGCTTTTGGGAAACATTGGAGCTGGAGCAGCCTTTGGTACTAAAAGAGATTTACAAAGGCACTTTTGACAAAGTCATTGTGACAGGACAAGAGGAAATGACTTCAAATTGAATGAGGGTAGGTTTAGATTAGATATTAGGAAGAAATTCTTGACTGTGAGGGTGGTGAAGCCCTGGCACAGGTTTCCCAGAGAACCTCTGGATGCCCCATCACTGGATTGGGTTGGGTCTGAGCAACATGGTCTAGTGGAAGATGTCCCTGCCCATAACAGGGGAGCTGGAACTGGGCTTAAAGGTCCCTTCCAACCAAACCCATTCAATCAGTCTGGGATTCTTCTGTACCTTGAAGTTTTAAATGAATTTAACAGCAAGTGAATTTGAAACCTGGTGAAGATTCATTTGGAAATCCCTTTTACTATCAGGGGCTGCTATCACCTCACCTAAATTTAGTTGTGCAACTGTCAGTGTTTAGTTCAAGATTCAGTCCTGTTCTGGCCAATGGACTTTGGTGATTCACATTATCCTACAATAATTTTCAAGACGAGCAGGAGGCCAGTTTCCCTGTACAACATTCTGAGGGACTCTACATTGTAGAGAGCATGTCTGTGTAAAACATACCTCTATTTTGCCTAAAATAAACGCTTTTTGGTCTTTACAACTGCAAAACCAACTAAATTTTCTAAGTTTTGTATAAATCTCCTGACTGTTCAAAATTTGAATGCCCAGTGAGCAGATTAAGGTCCTTATTATTGGTTTGAATAACCCACTGAAAAAGCAATATCAAGATCCTAATATTTACATGTGCTTGGACTCGTTCTTACCATTGACGTTGGTGAGATTTGAGTGCCATGTCATCTTATCTCTTTCTTACTCCTCTAGCTGCAAAATGAGAAAAAACTAACTTCCCTAGGACAGAAGATGTTGTGACAGCATGGTCAAAGGTTGCACAACCCTCAGATAAGATGCTATAAGTTGAAAAAACTGACTAGAAATTATTTGAATTTTTAAGGTTATTTTTAGTGTGGTACGGAGAGTGACAAAAAATGAATGATAGGTGTGTTACAGCCATTATCATTGCCAACAAGAGTCACTACAAGAGCACAAGTATTAGATTCAATGTGTGGACTCTATTCCAGACTCCTTTTCAGTGTGGTGAGTTCCGGCTGAGTGGTGTCTTATTTACTTAAAGTCAGGATTAAACTTTACTGAAATTCAAAATTTCTGGGGCAACATCTATAGCAGATGACTGGTTTGTTTTACTCTCATTTATTTGTCCTGGTTTTGGGACAGTATCAGATTATTACGAGTCTTCATTAAATTCTAACTAAGCAATTGAGTTCCCTTACACTATGGGAGTAGTACAAAAGTACCCTTTATTGGACCATCTATGCTCTCTCTCAAGTATATATCTCAAAAGATAACCCAAAATTTAGTAGTTTTCTATTAATTCATACCTGACCATAAATGGGAGATTAAAGAGAGGAGACTTCACCATGGAAATCACAAACATAGTGATTTATATTTCTTGAAGAGCTGGTGCTGTTAATTGTGCAAAACTGGACATATATATTTATAGACTCCACTCTAAAACATCCCAGTCAATAAATTCTAAGAATTTCAAGTGTGACTTAAAAAACTCTTAATTTTGCTTTCCCCTCTGCAAAGCAGTCTTCTCAAACTTCCTCTCTAAATAGCATGTGAAAAAAATTAACTTTTTCAATAGCAATCTGCATTTCCACACTTATTTGTTTACCAATCACGGATGTTTAAGAGAGGTTTTAGGAAAAATGAAAAAAAAATAATGTTCTATTGGAACCATCAATTTTCTGATCTTCTTCTGGTGAAACTGCTTTAACTTACTAGAAAGGTGATTGTATCATTCATTCAAAGTGGAAGAGGTCCAACATGACAAAATTAGTAAGATTTACCTGAACTGTCTCAATAGTCCGGTGATTTCTTAGGTAGTGGAGGAGTTTTGAGTTCAAGTCCCTGGTCTACATCAAGTGGGGTTAGTGTTGAGGCAGTACTGGGTTGGAAAAAATAGAAAAAAAAGGCTCCACAAGTAATAAATTATTTCCTGTGTAATATTTCTGTTCTGCAAATGTATGTATTATCAAGGTTAATTTAGATGTCATCTGAAAGAATCATAAACCAGTTTGGATTTTTTTATACTTTTTGCTGAAATATATATTAAATATCAGTATTTTCCTGTTCACTAAGAACGAGAAGCAGAACTGAGAAACTGAGCTCTCCCAAACCTTTTCCTCAACAGAAGTTAAAGAACATAAAGTCAGAATTTTCAACCAGTGCCCAGAATTCCAAAGTGTAAAGATAATCCCTAGATCTGTAGATTTTACAGTCTATATTTATGATTAAATAAAACAGTAAGAACGGAAAAGTGGGTTTCTGCGAAATGAAGAGGAAACAAAGTACTTCGAATAAATTGGAGAGAAAATGGTCAGGATGAGTGGTAGCCATAACTTGCAAGTTTTCTACTTGTGTCCAAAGATTAAATAAGGCACCATCAGCACCTTATTTCCCTTTATGTAACAAAGACTATGGAAAAGTTGTCAAAAAAACAGTCTCCAATGCCACCTACCAGCTACCAGTATCCTGAATCCTTATCCATTGGTCTTCCAGTTACTGTGATATATCTCCCAGCCACAAATAGCGCAATTCCATCCAGTCTCATTCTCCTGTGATGTCTCTCATTAACCATCACCTGCTCCTGTCCCAGCCCAGGAGGGAGCAGACTGATCATAAATACTTTGAAACACTTTGGGTTCTCTGTCTCAGGTTTATCTCTCTGTCAGTGAAGTTGTGGCTGCCCCATCCCTGGGAGTGTCCAGCTCAAGGTTGGAGGGGGCTTGGAGCAGCCTGATCCAGTGGAAAGTGTCTCTGCCCATGACAGATGTGTCAGAACTGGATGATCTTCAAGGTCCCTTCCAACCCAAACCATTTTTTTGATTCTATGATTCACTTTATGGACAACTAAGGAATTGTATGGGCTGTCTGTGGATATTGACTTTTTCTACAGTAAGTACATATACATTTTTGTGATTCGTTGCTATGGAGAAGACAGCTCAGTGAAAAATAAATGCACTGTGACTATATAAACCTTCTGGCAGAAGGTAAGATCTTCTGAGATACTTAGAAACAATTTAGTATATATTTTTCACAATACAGAACTTCTTTGCCTCAACACTACAATTACAGCAGCTGTTAGTGTCATGAACTGAAACGAAAGCACTTTTGTTAAGATTAGCTTTTAGTTTTCTTCCAAACATGAAATGGCTCAATTATAAAAATTTCCATTTTTTATTTTTTGATGCTTCTATACTAAACCAAATAGCCTGTTCTCCTCCTTCATAAATTGCTCTAGAGGAACCATGGTTTCAAATATTGTATTAGCTAAGAAAATACAAAACAAACGCAACATCCATTTGGATGATTTAAAAGCACTTGGTCTAAAAACAAGTTGCTGAATAAATAAATGGGTTCTTCAGACATTGTGTGCTTGTTAAAGCAGAGATCTTGGCAACAGCTTCGATTGCTGTTCAGAAAGTGTGAATCTATCTTTAAATATACAGATAGCTTTATTTAAATCCCTGGGAGTGTGCATGCATTGAAGTTAAATTCTGCTTAAGTATCATGCTGAACTGAGGCCACAAGTAAGAAATGCAATTTTTAATTTAAAGTATAAGATAGATATAAAATTTGAGGTAGACACAAATCATTCAGTAGTCCTTGCTATCCCAGCCATTAAGGTAGATGTCTACTGCACCTGCTCAGCACTGAACAGCAAACAAAATTGCATTTACATGTGAGCTGAAATGAAGGACTCCTTCTTGCTTATATCAAAGGCAGTCAAACCTCTCACTGATTGAAATGGAGATTGAGCACAGAATAGGCATTGTAAATAGCTTCCTTTTTGTTCAGTGCTGAGTGGAATGCATTTACGAGTCAAATGAAAAATGGGCGACCGTGTACATCCAACATAACATCTGTGTGCTCGCTGTGAAATTAAGTGACCCTGTTGTTACTGTTCAGCCTTTTCAATGTATGACATGTCAAACACATTAAGTGTTTAAGATGCTCCTAAACTCTAAGCCTGTCTAACAAAATGTAGAAGTATTACTTCTTTGTGGTGTCCAGCTCTGACATAAGCCTTAAGACGCTCAGCCCTGATCTGGCTAAAAATGCCAAGGTTGCTTTGCATTTTGAAGCTGTGAGTCTCACCAGTTTTGCCAAACATCTCTTGGCAAGTAACATCTCTTCTATCACATCAAGAACTTCCTGTTTGGGGGTTTCTGAACTAGGAGTGCAGAGGGAATAGTCAGGATTCCAGGATTTCGGCGCTGCAAGTGCCACAAGGAATTTGGAAACCTGTAGAATTTTAACAATGAAATGTGATGGACAAAAAATTTAACAAATAATTTTGTAAGCTTTGAAAAAGAGAGTGGATTCCCTTTTATATTTCGTTATTAAAAAATACTCTCCCTAACCAATCTTTCATGAGCTAGTTTAAAGACACTGACATTGACCTGTTTATACAATGTGCATTTTTAAATCTGTTTTTTGCAAATTTTAAATGTTTATACTAATCCTGAGGGCAAACCAGTGAGAATTTTAGATGCTTATGTGTGGAGAAAAAAAATTGTAGAATAAAAGAGTCCTGCTGCATTTACGGGGTAATTAACAGCATCTAAACTATTCATAGAGTAAGAGCATCCCCTTTAAATATTTGCCTGATCCTTGTTTCAACAGCAGCCTGGAAAAGATCCCTGAAGGTTAGGAGAGTAAAAGTCAGGAATAGAAGTCTTCCTACACTCCACTGAGGACGAAGATCCTAGCTCCCAGCCTTCCGACTGCTCTGCAGGATTGTAAATAATAGAGGACAGTCTCATACATACACGTTGAAATATGTACAGTTGTCTCATTTATATGTTTTCATATACTTTAGAAATTGTAAAGCTAATATTCCCTAATTTTCCATTTATAGATACCAAAAAACTTTTTGTTTATTGGAGTTCATATACTAATGAATGCAATGTCCAGCAAAAAGCAGAATATTATGTTACAGTTCATATCTTCTTTATGTGCCTAAAACTTGTGAAATTCTTTTTATTCATATATTGATGATGACAGTACGATTTTTTCAGTTAAAGTAATAATGAAATCTTATAAAGGGTTTGGTAATAATGGAAAATTTTTACAGTGATTGGTCTAATAAACCTATGCCAACAGCTCCCTCTATGTACCATATAAAGGATCTTAGCAAATGCATTGCATGGAATAGGTATTTCTCTTCCAGAGAAAGATATTATTAAGGAACAAGAATAATTTTTGTGTAATTTAATTTTGTCTACAGTGAGAATTAAAAAAGTTTCAACAAAAAACATGAATTGGTGTTACCTGCATAATTATAGATGCATTTTTCTATTTAAAATTTCCTTGATTATTTACTGTATAACTGGCTAATTCATTCAATTTCCTTCCTAATCCCATTTGACATACATAGATTATTGTAATGCAGATAGTTCTTTGAGTACACAAAATGGAACAATGCAATAAAAGGACAGTAACTAATGTTATCTGTCTAAAGCTGAGAAAGGGAAGATGAGGGAGCATGGGGGATTATCTCTAATGAGAGCTGTACATCTGCTTGAAAAAGAGTGATACACTATTAAAAGAAGAGCAGCATTGTTAACTGGGGACACCACTAGAGAAGAAATCAAGAGGGTTTTATCCTCCTTTAACTTGTTGCTTCTTTTCTGTGTGACAGCAGATGGGTGCCTTCCTCTCCCTGTCTTTCTGCCCCTTTCCTGTTTAACTTCTGAAATGTAAGAGTGGGGTTGCTCTTTCATTGTGGACTGAAATGTGTCCATCACTATGGGCTATGCTTGTTAAACTGATTTACTTGTTTAACTGATTACTGTGTGTTGGGTGAACTGAGATAATCTCTGCACAGGCCTGTAAAAATAATGAAAAGTGGGATTTTTTTCATCTATTTCATAGCAGGTTACATCAGGTGACATTAACTTGCATTTTTCCATAGGCTGAAAGATGGGTAGAGTCCCTGGTGCTCAGATCACACACAGGCGAGTTGTTAAACTGCAGACATTTGACTGTGACTCTAACCATGGGTGGTGCCTGCACAAATTTGTCTTGATAGATGCTTTTTGCCACCAGCTTCCTAAAACTAACAGCAGAATTAGCGAGTGCTCTTAGACCTGAATTCAGATCGATTCCACTAAGTACTTTTTACTTAATTAACAGAAAGTGATCTGCTTGCGAATCAGGGAGAAAAATAAATGAAACTGCACATGTGGAAAACAAGCAACACCCTTTCTCTCTCTCGCTCTCTCTCTTTTTTTTAATCTGTATATTCACAGTAGGTTATTGGGCATTGGCTATGTCTGCTTGCCAAAGAATTTATCAAGTACATTAAGGAGTCAGAACAGAACATAATTGCCATGTGGAAGTTTATCAGGCTGAGTGGTTCAGAAGTGCACACCACAGTTGTGCTGTTGAAGTTTAAAATTAAACCTTACTTTATGTGGAGCTGAGGGAATGGAAGGGAAAGCAAGGCAAGGTAAGGCAAGGCAAGGCAAGGCAAAGCAAAGCAAAGCAAAGCAAAGTAAAGCAAAGCAAAGCCTTGAAAGATTGGGTTCATTCCAGATACTCTGTAATTCTGAAATGATGTTTTAGAAATTTAACATGGGACTCGAGTACCAAACTGTGTCTGTGACTGTGTTCACATACCAGCCCAGGAAGCTTTGCAGTACACATGTACTTACACGGGTGGGAAAGGGAATGAACCAAACCTCAGGGATCCCTTCTGAAGTGCTGTTCCCACCTTTCCTGTTTTATTCTCAGTGTGTATGTTCTTTCTATGTGGCTTTACTGTACTTGGATTCATAAACTAAGCAGCTTCAGGGGTGTCCTTTTTAGGCAATCCCCTCCTCTCCTCCCCAAAGTTTGCAGGATACAAACCTGCTACTCTCTTCTATAATTGTCTTAATTTACTAGCTCCTAGACCCTACAGTGGAAAACATCCTTTCTTTTTTTCCTCCTAGTACTGTATTAAGGTGTGCCTGAGAAAATTTGCAGTCGAATTGGTGGAATCAGACAGGAAACAAAATGTTCCAGTCCCAGTAACTGAGGGACTCATGGTCCAGACCACCACAGCACCCTACTGTCAGCTGCCCCTTCTGTGAGAGACAAGACTTCAGCAGTTTGCACTGCAGCCAAACTTCTCCATCCCAGCCATCCTGCCAACACCTCTCATTTGGCTCTTTTTTCACTCCTTGCTGTCTCCTGTTCTCTTCAAACCAGTGCCCTTGTGTCACACACTCCCCCAAATGCCATCTGTGTGGTTTCTTTCAGACCACTAATGTAAAGCCCTTGGATAACCCCCTATTTACTTGCCTCGGAGCTGCACTTAGAGGTCCCACTGCCTGAAACACTGCAATCAAGCTGACAACACAACCAATCAAGGTCTGACCTGCAGCCGTTTCCAAGGAAACTCAAGCCACTGCCACAGAAACAGATTGTACATAGTAGAAGGAAACATGTATTTTGGGTGAAGGGGGAAAAAAAAAAAAGGACATTTCAGATTTTTTCCCTGGTACTTCTGAGTTATTACAAAGCACTTTTAAAATAATAGTAATGAAAAATGCTCTTTTTAAGAAAGATTGAGTGATGATGGTCATGTAAGTACTTAAAGCCAGGTAGAGAGCCTCCAAGAAAGACCATGAGCTAGAGCTGACTGACAGCTTGCTCCTGCTTTGCATCTGAGTCACTTCATAAACCTTGCCAAGTATTTGCAGAAGGTTTCTAAGTCATTAGGTCCACAGTTCCAATGATCAATAATTCCAGATCAAAACAGGATGCGCACCTGAAGAAGAAAACTTTCAAGAAAGCAACGAGATTATCACGGCCACACTGGAAACCCAGAGAAAATAACCTAACAGGCAAGGCCACCTCTCCTTGAGGGAACATCACCACTACATTTTACACTGATGGGTCTGGTTAGTGAGTGTGTTTATCAATTGGGAGAGCTTTCAATATTATTTTCCCTTAGTGGAACAGTGTATTACATGTTGTGATTTACAATTTACTTGTAAGTCACATAAATTCTAATTTGTTTTTGAATCGATGTCCAGCTGTTTAAACACAGGGTGCATAAAGGAATAATCATATTCTTTGTAGGATGGCTCATGGGTGTATTGAAAGTTGCCTGCTGTAAACTGGGAGCTCTCCGTTTCCTGCTCTCACTTGTCAGTGCAATGAGGAAAAGGTCACAGGATGTTTTTCGCCAGAATGGAACCTTCCACTAGACCAGGTTGTTCAGAGACTTGTCCAACCTGGCCTTGAAGTCGTCCAGGGATGGGGCACCCACAACTTCTCTGGGCAACCTGTGCCGGGGCTCCACCACCCTCACAGTAAAGAATTTCTCCCTAATATTCAATCTAAACCTACTCTCTCTCAGTTTAAAGTCATTCCCCTTGTCCTATCACCATACACCCTTGTAAAAAATCCCTCTCCAGATTTCTTGTAGGCTCCCTTCAGGTACTGAAAGGCTTCAATAAGGTCTCCCCAGAGCCTTCTCTTCTCCAGGCAGAACAACCTCAATTTTCTAATCCTATTCCTTGGTAAAGACACTTATTTCCAGGATATGGTTAGCTGCATCTCAAAGTAGACCAAATGGACCATGTTCTAAAGACAGGTCTTGATTTCCACTGGTCCTGGAGGGAGTCCAGAGTGCCTCACTCAGGGCTGGATGTCTAACTCCAGTTCTCCACGTTTAGTTAGATAATTCTCCCATCACTGATTGGGAGAATGGAGCTTGGAAGAGGGCTGCAAACATCAAGGAGTAAGTAAATAAAAAGTTCTTTCAGATATGTGTTGGGCAATTTGAGAGGACTTTGGAAAAAAGGAGAGGTGGTTTTGTTGGGGGAATGAGTGTCTTCTTTTGTACTGTTGTTCCACTCTATAAAGAACTACCATGGAGGACATAGGAAACTGAGTTTTTTCTGACTTTTGGTGATGACTATGAGGAAGGAATCTCAGGAGGACAGAAAATGGAGCTAAGAACATCCTGCTGTGGTTTTACACTGAGTGACAAATACAGCTTCACTCTGGATGTGCATGGCTAACTCATGGAACCTGACCCATAAATCTGTGCAAGAAGTATACCATAATTAATTAAACATCAGCTCAACCTCAGTGTAATCATGGTTTGTGACCCTGTGCAACTGTCTGTGATCCGCACCCAGAAAAAAACCCCAAATACCAACAGAAAGTAATACGAAGAGAAATAGTTGTGTATTGGAGGGAAAACAGACTACAGCAAACAGTATTCAGACCAGTCGGTATTTGAACAATATCGCGCTTCTGAAATGTGAGTTTTTTCCAAGGAAGCAGTACTTTTCTTCCTGCCATGAGTGCCTATTGCTCCTCCTTAAGTTCAGTTCTCTGCCAGGCACTTTCTGCTTTCACAGTTCTCTCCTGTATTGTGGCTGTAGTGCAATATGTGACAATTAATAAGAACTGTGAATCAAAGCTTCCAGGTATGATGAGACAGCAGATAGATTAATTAAAAAAAGAGCTTTGGGGAGGAAGAGTGAAAGGAATCTCAGTCATACTGCTCACATTCTAATGGTAATAAGAAGCTAGTTTTAACAAGAAGAGACCTGAGTTTCTCACAGGGTTCTTCCTAAAGCTGTGAATGTGACAGTTACCTCTTACAGTGGCCATAATATACATCAAATGGATCTAAGGAAATAAGAGAAATCTTTAGCTTTTAGCCATCCACTTTTATTTTCCTTTCTGGTGACAGCAGTACACTATCATACATTTCTCTGGAAGACTTCGTGCTGTGGATCTTTTACAATGAAAACTCATTATCCTGCTTATGAAGAGTATGAAATGACTTAGAATACAATCTCTCTATGTCCACAATTTGAAGTCAAGCACGTTGTTCAGACAGAATCAAAGGCAATTTGTTTGTGGTCCCCAGCGGCTGAGGAATAAGGGAGGAATTCAACTACATTGTAATTAGTGTAATCAAAAAATTATGGATTTGTTCTTAAATCAAGATGCAGGCAGAAGTTGCTTTTTATGGATTGAAAATATTTAGTTCAAATTTGAGTTATGAGAAATTTTGTAGTAGCCATTTAAGCATGGCTCTTTCTTTTCTTCTCAGCAGTGTTTTCTCACTTAGCACAAATAATTTTTAGCAAATTTTTTAAATTGCCCGTTGTCTTTTCACTATTGTACAAATCTAGCAATGTCTCACTGCTCTGAATTTCCAGCAGTTCCTGTCAAGCCCTCTTAAGAAATTTCTTTTAGACAGTGGTATTAGTTTGTGTCTGAAAGGCAAGAGAGACCTAGAGTCCCATTTTCTGACAAAGAAGCTGAAAGCTGGGGTTCGATTTCCTCTTTCTCACAAGATTTCTCATGCTAAGACTTATAAGATGTCTAAAACAATGATGTTACCATGTACGATATGATTTAGGTGGATGCATTTATCACCCAAAACTAACCAGACACCTTAGACCTGGTTATTTTCAAGGTCTTTCAGCTATAGAGAGACCTTGTTGTCACTGTATCTGAATGGCATTTGGACACTGGGCCATGCAATTCATCAGCTCCTCAACAGCATTACAACAGACAGGAAAATGGCAAATAAAGGTTGATAGGGCTGGGGGGCTGATAAAGTACCATCAGTGATTGTAGCTGCTTCATTTTTTAAAGGCAGACAGAAAAAACCAGAGATTTGGCTTCCATTCATTTGTGTATGGGTTTTCTGAGTGTGAAAGCACTGTGTGCCTCTGCTTAGAAAAGAATGCAAAAAGTGAAGAGCCAAAGAAGACACAAAATCCAGCCGGTCTGATTAAGATATTTACCTAGAAGGAAAGTCCCTAATTTTTGTCATGCCTTTGATAATTGACCTGTAGAGCCATTGGAAATAAAATGGAAAGAGCTCAGAAGCAGGCAGTTCAAACCAGGACTCCCCACTTCTACGTGACCACAGCTGGAAGTTGTGCTGCTCCTCCATCCCCTGCCACCTCTTGGTTTCCTTTCCTTTATGGCTGCAGACTTAGGAGGAATAAGAAGTGATCTCAGCTTGTTCCATCTTCTGGTGTTCCATCAAATGCAGGAGTGGTTGGGGAATATGAGGTCCTGCCCTCTTGGGGACAGTTTATTACCCAGGACACACAGTAATACATAAAAGATAGAACTGTGTCTTTTTTTCTCCAGTTATGTCATAAGCACCTATTCCAGATTGAATTCCAGGTTCCTGGAGAGTGTCCTCTGGTGATATGACTGAGAAGCTCTGCTTCACACAGAGCTGAAGTTCAGATAAAACATGCAAATGTGGTATTAACTTGTTCTACATAGCTCCTTATTTGATATCTTCTGTCTAAGGTATGTGGCTCTTACCCAGCACTAAACAAGGCACTCACTCAGGTGTGTAGTTTTGATCTTGGATTCTGTTTTTTAATCTATATCTCTTAATGTTAGTCATTACAGATTGCATGCTTTGTTGGACCTGCCCCTTCATTTGTCAGGTGTTGTGAACTATAGAGCAGTGATAATTAGCATTTCCCAAAACCTGCAGAAAATTATGACGATAGTTACATTAAAGAGCAAGAACTGCTCAAAGTCTGAGGTGACAAATAGAGCAGCATGGAAAGTAATTATTTTCTGTCCTGTTAAAATTCTGTAGAATTCAATAGTGTGTCTGCTCTGCACTGAAATGAAAACATGAGAGAGATCTGTCCCACACTGATCAGGTCAGGGCACTCACTAGGCTTTAGCTCCACTGTTACATCCATAATTTGAGCCAGTCAGAGATGGATCTTGCACTTTATTCATGTCTACAACTGCCTTGGTGGTGCTTGGTGGCTATTCCAGAACAAGTCTCTTTCCAGTTTACCACCGGCCTGTGATGTATTTCCTATCTAAAGTGTTTCTTTGAGCACTTCTGGACAAAGCTGGATTGTGCACAGCAGATCTTTAATGAACAGTCACATAAATGAACATCTAACAAATGAGCTCTAGGAATTGGAGTCTGTCTGAAGATTTTTGCATTCATTTTTGCACACCTTGAGAAAAATTTACTTTTCACAGGTAGAGGGTATTTTCTAGAATTTCTTTTATCCTGAAAACCAGAACAAACTTTCATAAGGCTACCATCAGATCTAGCAAGATAGGCATACCAAAGTGGATGACAAAGCCTGTCTTTAATTTCAGCTTTCTTCTTAACTCTGTCTTGGAGAAATGCATTAACTGGATGTACAAAACATAGTTAAGAATTATTGATCTTTGCTGAAATTCAGCCTTTGAGTATGTTTAAGAAGATAAAAAGGAACAGATTGCATCAAGTTTACAGAAAAGAGAAGTAACAACACTCATTATGCCACCAACTCATTTCACTCTGACACCAGGGGTCTACCCCCTGGACACATTATATTTTCTTAAAACACATTGATTGAATACAATGTGAGGTTTTGTTTGCTGGAATCCTTTGCTTAGAATTGTTCCCAGGCTATTTGCTATTATTATGCCCTTACAATTTCTTTGGCTGTTTTGCTGTTTCTCTTGTTGATAACCCTGCTATTCCCCCATGCTTAATCCTCCCCTGGACTCTGCTGCTTGATTGTATGGGGGTATTATCACCACTGATTGACTGGCCTTGTCTTTTAGTCCCTTTCTGTTTGTGTGGGTAGGGGGTTAAAGCACTGAAAAGAGGGATTAGATGCAGGTTTGCAGCCCTTAACGCTGCACTTTGGTGGCTGACATCATGGTAATTAGACATTGGCAAGTCCCCTGTAATGCCATTGCATGGTTATCATTACAATTTAAAATCCAAATGGGTTGTCTGCATCCTGTAGTTATTTCCAATATATACTTTTTTCCTTCTTCTTTTCTCTCTGAGTTAAAGAAATCTCTTTTACTTCTTGAAAGAGTTTGTGCTGGTCTCTGCCTACACCCGATTTTGTCTCAGTCGTTACAAAATTCCTCTCCTGCTTTGCATAATCACAGATTTATTCCTTTTTTCTTCCTTTTCATCATAAATTCCTGTGTGTGGTGTCTGACCTGCTTGAAAGAAAATCACCACATTACCTGCAAATGGGCTCGACTGCCTTTGACACCAGGCAACTCTCAGATTGATTTTCAGCAATAGTTATTCACACACAAACCTTAACAGCCTGGCACCTGCGTGTCTATCGACCCCTTTGGGTAGCCCTTGTTCCTGGCCATACCCCTGGGTCAGAGAACAAACTGCTGCTGTCGATTGTATCCATTTGCCAGCACCTCTGGGGAATAAAGAGGGAGCATAGCTACAGAAGCAAAGGTTAGGAAAATTCATTAAACAAAAATAATGAATCCCTCAGTTCCTAAGCACCAGTTCAGCAAAGATATTTAATTACTTGCTGGTGTTTACTCATATCCTCTTATTGAGGTATGTGTTTATGAACTTGTGGTAGATTGGAATCAAATAGAGTTTGAATTCAGCATTTAGGATCAAAAAAAGGAAAAGGAAAAGAAAAAGAAAGAAAAAAATACTTTCCAGATTAAATTTCTGAAATTGTTGTGACAAACTTGATGTAAAAAGATTACAACTATTTCTGGCATAGCTATCTGATAATTCTGGTTTTCTTTTACAAAGGGACAATTCCAATTAATATCTAGCAGTGAGTTATGAATGCTTCTTTATCAGCTGGAATAAGATATCTCTGCACATAAATTTGTCCAAGTGCACAGCTACTGAGTCCATCCTTCTGTCTACTCCTAAGCATTTTAAAGGCAATTGCATTTTTCTTTTCAGATTGCCTAGGAGGTACTTCCAAGGTTTGCAGCTCTGTTTATTTGTTTATCTCTACTAAATAATGCCTGTATGAAGTTCCGGAAAGGTGAGCCCAGGAAAATACAGCAACACTGTAAAAATTTCCTCAAGAGGCTTCTGCCCCCTTGTGACCCTCTTTTATGTGTCTGTGCCTTTCCTAAGTGTGAATTTGGTTCTTTGTCAATCCACAGTTCCTTGCAATCTTTGTCATAGAATCTTGGAATCCCAGAATCACAGAATAGTTTGGGTTGGAAAGAGACTTTAAAGATCATCCCTTTCCAACCCCCCTGCCATGGGGGGTTGCTCCAAGACTATGTTGCTCCAAGCCCTGTCCAATCTGGCCTTGAACACTTCCAGGAATGTGATATATGACATTTACAGAGAAAAAAGAACAAACAGAAAGAGAGAAGAAGAAACTGAAAACTTTTTGGCCAATACTACAGTCAAACCTGGCTTACTGGTGAGTGTGGTGTGTAGATATTTCATGAAATGTCTTGGCATTTTTAATCAAGGTTAAAACATCTAATCTTTTTCTGCTGATGTTCCTCAACTGAATGTCCCACGCACTGTTGGTTGACTTACTCAGGAAAGGGCAGGTGGAGATGAAGGACATAAAAGTAAAAGTCATAACAAGTAATTTAAACGTTTTAACATTTATTTAAAGGTATTAATATGCGAGAGATACTTGTGATCAGCTAGACTACAGTTAAATTTTTGAGTTTTGTTTTTTTTTCCCCTTCTAGAATAAAATTTTCCTTATTAGTTTTTTCATAGACAGAGAGTGAGTTATGACATTACTTATCCACCAATATCTTTTCAATAGCACTGTGGGGGTTCAGTGGTTTACTGTACTATAGGTCCATTGGGATCCAGGAAATTGAGGGTTTATTTCTGTCACTTGCTAATTGCAAATTATCTCTATTTCTGCTTCTCAGTTTCTTTTTATTGTCTTTCTGTAAAATGGAGAGAAAGATGTTGCTTGCTTTGTAAGAGGTCTTCCAGATTTCTGTCATCCTGATATTTTTTTGGCAGCTAAGTTTTTAAAGACCCTAGTTACTTTGTTGAAATAAAACCTTTCAAATTTAATCATACTTAAGAAATCTGAGTTCATTCCCTGCTTGGTTGATTATTTCTGTGTTTTGGGCAGTCCTGTGTTACTTCTGTCAACATGAGAAAGCTCCCCTGAAGCAGCTTTATTAACGCGTCTAAGAAATAAAGAACTGCTGTTCTCACATTCGATAGCATAAATCTCTTCAACTTCTCCAAAAACATCTGTGTCTACTCCAGTAGATGATGCTGACATTGTTGTGCATCCTGTGATTGTTATTATGGGATGTTTCCAGCTGGTCCCTGTTTGGAATATAATATGAATACAGACAGCAGAGTTAGTACACTTCCCTTAGTGCCAATGTTTCCAGATTCTTGGAAGATAACTCTTTTATAACTTGCTTTTGACCCAAGGATTTTGTTTGATATTGAAATAAAATGGTTGATGCTCCTAATAATACAATGACTTTCCTGAAAAAAATGCAAAAGTACTTTTTGTTCTTTTTCTCTTTTTTCTTCCAGTTAGGTCTGGGAAGAGGTTGTCTGACATCCATTACCTGACACAGGACAGATTTATAGGATGTTAATGCCATTTACATTACTTTTCAGCTTGTCAGAGTTTAAACTGTGAGCCAAGTTCTCTTAAAAGGAGACCAAAAAGAAACAAAAGTAATGATGAAAATAAATATTATGGAAAGCCTCTTGAGATAGTTTGTTCTTTCTTTATTTTTTCTATGTTTCAGTTTTTCACCAATAAAACACAAAGGATAAGATATATATCTGAGAGTCATGGAGCTTAGGGGACTCCAGTGAGTAATATCTGCAAAATGAAGATATTTCAGAGGTGTATCCTTGCCACAAAAGCACAGGGTAGCCTCTGCCTATCCCAGTGCCTGCTATTGCAATAGTTGCTGGTTGGAATCATCCTTTGAAGGTCGTTTTGTGACCTGTACAAAATGAATTTAGCACCCACCAGCAATTACTGTGCTGACTGCTCTCTCCTTTATATAAAGCCATATTGTTAGTGTTTTGGATCACCTCTGATACCTCAGAGACAATATGTGCATGATGAACTCTTTTACAACTCCGCTGCCAGTTTCTTTCCTGCCATACTACAGCAGAGTGACGAGCAACCAGAAGTAAATTTGTATTGTTCTTCCTTACTCACTGTCTGCTCTTGGGATGTCAAAACATTGGATACATAGGGGCTTTATCTATTCTATTAAGTTTTAATGTTGTCTGGCACCAAGACCACCCTCTATGCAACGATTCACATTCACACTCTTAAACCCTTTTCCTTCAAAGACAGCACAGTCCTCTCCAGTTGTCTATTGGAAATAGTCCCTGGTCTGTGCTAGATCAGGCTGTGTTTGGGAAACGCTTGGAGGATATTTGTTTCCTCTCATGGAAACATTGCCAGGGATTGCTTTCACAGTCTGGTAGCTTGAGGAACATTTTCTGGTATAACCTAATTTAGTGGTGTTGATGGAGCCAGCCTGTCCTTGCTGCACAGCTGAATAGCAGTGAAATCCTTTTCTGAGCACATCACTGGATAATAATGCATGAAGATATCTCAAGATGTTGCATAAAATGATTATAATACTTATACTATCCTGTTTGTGTAACACATGAAATTTTGGGGGTCGCTGTCGAAAATGTTGACCTCAATTTTGAACTAAAACTTAAAAGGAGGGTTAGAGGAGAAAATTACTGTACAGTTTTGGCTGGGGTAGTTTTAGATTTCTTCACAGTAGCTGGTTCGGGGCTGTGTTTTGAATTTGTGCTGAAAACTGCATTGATAACACAGGGATGTTTTCCTTTTTGCTGGGCAGTGTTTACACACAGTCCAAGCTGTTTCTGCTCCTCGTCCCACCCCACAAGTGAGGAGGCTGGGGATGCACAGGGAGCTGGCACAGGACACTAACAGGACAGCTGACCTCAACTGACCCCTGGGAAATTCCATAACATGTGGCGCCACTCCCAGGAACAACAGCTGGGGGAAGAAGAAGGCAGTGAGGGATGTTCAGAGTGATGGTGTTCATCCCCTGATCACTGTTATCCATGATGAAACCCTGCTGCCCTGGGCTTCCTGCCTGCCCATGGAAAGCAGTTTTAATTTGTTTTGTTTGTGTGTGCAGCTTTTGCTGCACTTCTGCTTTAATTAAACTGTTTTTCTCTCAACCCACAAGTTTTCTCTCTCCAAGCCTTCTGAGTCTCTCCCCCATGGAAGTGGGTGGGAGTGAGTGAGCAGCTGTTTTGGGGCTGAGCTCCTGCCATGGGTAAACCATGACACTGATTGACCGATATTAGTGAGATGCCCTGCTAAGGCTCCTGGACCATGTCATGATGTGTGCTTCAAGCAGACAGAATTACACTGGATAGAATATCATGAAAGAGCACGAAATGTTCTTACAGGGACCAAAAAACCTTTATTCTGTAAGACATTATCCACTTTTACTGAGCACTGGTAGAGAAGAATCTTCTGCAATGGAGAAGTTATGCCACAAACACTCCCTTGTTAGACTGAAATTTCTTTATATTTGCTATGTCACACCTGTTTTCAACAGCAACAGACAGGAGACAATTTTCTCTTTTCTCTACAGGACAGACGACACTTTTGGGTGACATCTGAGGAGTGACCAAAGCCTACTTCAGGGAAGAACTGGGTACTTTTTAAAATTTGACTCTACTTGACTAAATCTCCCCAGTCCTAATTTGAAAAAAACATGTCCTGGAGTGACTCTACTAGCAGCAAACTCTTTCCAGACTGGCAGCAAAAATCCACGTAATCAGAGAAAAGTACCAGATCAAACAATTAAAAAAAAAAGTGAGCCATTTTCCTTAGAGATCCAAATTACCTAGTGAGATGGCTATTATCAGTAGTAAAAGAGAAACACAACAAGAAACGGCCAAATTAAATGGAGGAAAAAAAAAAAGGTTGGAAAAAATCATTTATGAAGCAGACAGATAATTTCAAACAGCTTTCATACCAGGAATAGGGCACCATTACAATGAGAAAACCTTTAATTATGTTGTAAAGGTCTGATATTCCACTGAAATGTCATTTCAAAATAAACTTCTAACAGTTAATTATCAGTGATATTTAACTTGTGGGAAAATTAAATATCACCACATACTCCTGTGATCATTTTATTGCTTTTGTAGACATTTTAATATTTTAATGGTTTCCAAGTAACAATGAAAAAGGCATGCCACCAAGTATGTTTTCTTGGCTTTCTGTAGATAATCATATAACCTTTTCTTTGTGTTCTTCATACAAAACAGACCTCTGAGTCAGCGAGGGACAGGACTGAAAGGAAAAACTTTGGGAATAAATATGGGAATAAACATTGCTCTGATTCCCTTAGCCAGCACGATTCCTGAGAAATAACTCTTATTAACTGTGATGACTGGAAATACAACGCTGAATGAACAAGTATTGAAGCCCTATTAGCATTCAGCTAGAAAATCAGATGAATGTGCAGTGTTCCAGTCAGTGACCTGTGTATTATCCAAAGCTTATAAAATGCGCCGAGCGATCAGACCCAAGGATGCAGCGACCCTGATCAGGCACAGACTGGAAGGCTGGAACAGGAAACCTCCTGTGCTCTTGTATAAATCAATACTATACAAGCTAAAGGACTGGGATGGTCAGGAAAAGGTATAAATTTTAAGGCCAAACGTGACTATTATGTGAATGACTATTCAATCAGAGGTTTTGATTGAATTGGCTCTAGAAATGGATGGGTCCAGCTCACCACAACTGGCTGGGTGTTATTAATCCTTCTCCTGCATGAGCTGATGCAACACGAATGGTTAAAGGGGCTTGGCTCAAGAAGGTTGGTTTGTCCCTCACTGCAACATTTATTTGTCAGCTCTTAGCCATTTCAAATATTGTGCCACCGAGAGCTCCAAAATAAACACTATTATCTTAAAATATTCCAATCATCCTGAGATGAACATTATAAACAAGAGTAGGAAAAGGATAGAAGAGCAATTGTAAGATGCATAAAGGTCTTACTATTGTGTTGAGCATTAGCTGAGATGCTTATCCAAGTTCTGATCTCCAGGGGCTTTACATAAAATTGACATCAATGGCAAAATATGACAATAATTCTGGAAATGGAAGGTAATGGAATTTCTGACAAAGTCAACAATCTCTTGCATGGAATCCCAAAATGAATAATTTTGCTTGTACCTATTAACCCATCTTCAGAGATACTGTGAGACTGAATCTTTCCATGATAGTGGGAAATCCATCTAATAATACTTCAGCATGTGAAGAAAGCAAAAAATACCTCTAAGCTGGAACTTGCAGGACTGTTGTTGACTCTTTTAATGTGAACAAACCTCTGCACCTTTCTTCAAGTTGCAAAGTCTCCTGAGGTCATATTGCTTAAATACTCAAATGCCCCCCAAATTCTGTGCTTAGTTCCTGTTGTGTAAACTGACAAATGCCCCTCAGCAGCAGCAGTCTTACAGTAAAGGCAGCAAAAAAATGGTGATGCTGTTAGAGACAAGGTTGACTGTCAGACAGGGAGAGTAGCCAGTCCCTTGGAAATTATGCTACCAGTAGAATAACAGAATCATAGAATGGCTTGGCTTTTAAAGGACCTTAAATATCATCCAGCTCCAACCCTCCCACCATGGTGGATTGGTACATCCGCACCCATAAAATGAAGTTTCTCAGAATACAAGAAAGACTGCTTTAGGAAGTGCTTTATTTGCCTTGGAACTTCCTAGTAGTAAACCTTTTATGTTCACATGTTCAAAGGTCTGTTTAAAATCTGCTCCCATAGAAGCAGTTGGAAGTCTGTCAGGTAATTCCACTTATACGCAGGTGGCATCACAGATAATGTTACTGGCATTTTAAAGGGCTCTTTGAGAATCTGGCTATTAAAATGAAGAACTAACTCTGAAGAGAGAGGCAAAAGAAATTGCTAGAGCACTTTTTCTTTCTCTGGTAAAGAGCTCATGGTAGTGTCCAGAGATCTGTTAGAATAATTATAGCATTTTCTCCGTCTTTTTCTGAAATGCAGGTCTGCTTCCAGTGAAAGATTAAGAATCTGACAGCCTTAGGACTTTGCTGGTTTGGAAAGTTTCCAGCCCCAACTCCATCTCCCTTCCCTCCCCAGAGGCAGCCATAATATCTCTTTTCCTCCAAAAATCCTTTTTGTCCTTAATTCTAAATGCCAGGTCTTAGCACTAAGCCAGATATTAAGGGGGGGTGTGAACTGGAGTCAATTGATCTGTGTGGATTTATCTCTGCTAAAGATTTCTTTTTTACCATTATTTGTCAAACAGAGTCTCAGTGCTTTGGGGGGCAGAGGAGAAGCACAAAGAATCTAGAGTGGAGGTGAAGACAGTATTACTACTTAAACCATCTCATCTTTGACACTTGACTATGCTATTACTTCATCAAAAAATTGTACTTTACTTTGCAAAGATATGTAGAACTATGCAAAATAATGATTATAGTGAATTATATATTTATTTCTGCAACCTTTTTATTTATGTCTTTACCTCTGCAAAAGGTTGTAGTCTCCAATCACTCCAAAGTATTACAAATTCACATCTTATGTTTTTAATTCTTCAGGTCCCCAGATAAAATTCTGTTGCAAATATAATGAGCAGCAGAATTAGATATGAAAGGCAAGGGAGAACCAAGCACTTGCTAATGCATTGAGATGGTTCAGAGTGTTTTGAACTACCTTGTTCCATCAAGGTCAACCAATTTAAATTTCCAGAGAATGGATTTCCAAAGAAAATCAACAATTGCTTTCAATCCATTTTGAAACATTTTCATCCTAAGTCTTAAAACCCACAGAGAAATGTTGCTTGTTAACTTTGTGTTTTGAAAGGCATTAAACAAAGGTTGAACTTAGATAAACAATTGTCTGTCTTCTAAAGTCAACAATAAATGGTTGCGTGGGGAACATTTTTCTTGCATTTAGAGGGTTTTTTTTAAAGTAGAAATAATATTGTTTGTGAATTTATAAATATATAAAAATGGTTACACAAACACTAAGAAAATTCCAAAATATTGAATATCATATGTTGGCTAAAAAACTGATTCTAGAGGTAGTGAAAAATAACAATATAATAAACTCAGTGTAACTTAAAATCTTTTTCCCTGACCTTCTTGGATTTTGAGAGAGTGGCAGTGAATGAATCAAAGCTTAATATTTGGTAATAGATGAGCTGTTTTTCTGCGAGTGATTCTCAACTGGCTAAAAGCTCTGAAAGTCCCATTGCCTCACTGAGAACACTTTAATTCAGAGCAACAAGATGCTTTATGTGCAGCATTACTGGCTCTTTCACAATTGTTGTCATCTCTAGAGTGGAGTTTGCAGGAAATAGTAGAAAGAAAACACACACAGTGGCTCAGAACAGAAGCTATTAGGTGAAAAATTTTGGCATGAATTGATCAGAAGAGAAAACACAATCAAAATGATCCATCCTAAAATCTCATGTACAAATCAAAGTTTTATTACAGTTCCTTTATCTTCACTACATTAATGGTCTTTGATCTCATACTTTCTTTTTCCCCCCCTTTTTAATGTGATATTAAGGAGCACAATAGAAGTTATTCTGAGCTAAAAAATGATCAGATTTTTTTTTCCCACACAGGTAGAAGAAAGACTATTCTGATGTTTGGTACAATAAACTAAGTCTCTCTTTTCCCGAGTCTCTCCTGTCATGCCTCAAATTATCCACTTATTTGGGAAACCTCTGTAAAGGATATAGTCAGAACAGTTACTCTTAGAGAGTAATGATTTAGAAACTGAAAATGAAGAAGAGAAATGGGTGTTACTTCTGAAAATTTCTGAGTAATCCTTTTCTTGCTAAAATTTTCATATCACTAAAGACAGTAAAGACACATATTGGAGAAGAGAAGGCTTCAGAAAGACCTTATAGAAGGCTTCCAGTACCTAAAAGGGGCTACAAGAGAGATAGAGGACTTTTGACAAGGGTATGTAGTGATAGGATAAGAGGAAATGGTTTTAAGCTGAAGGAGGGTAGATTTAGGTTGGATCTTCGGAAGAAATCCATTACTGTGAGGGTGGTGAGGCCCTGGCACAGGTTGCCCAAAAAAGCTGTGGCTGCCCCATCCCTGGAAGTGTCCAAGACCAGGTTGGACAGGGCTTGGAGCAACCTGGGAGAGTGGAAGGTGTCCCTGCCCATGGCAGGGGTCGGAAGTAAGGTCCCATCCAAACCAAACCACTCTAGGGTTCTATAGTTCTATATACACAGGCAAGTTTGTGCATACACACATGCACACAGAACTGAGGTCAATGGACCTCCAGCCATTTATGGCACTTGTGGATCTCTTCATTATATCAGAATGGAATGATGTTGTCCTACAGCAGCCTCATTAATTCTGTCAGCAGCACAGAGCATGATTTTAACTTGAGACACAACTCCCATTGATATTGAAAAAATACTGAAAAAACCACAGTGGATTGATTGGATGTGCTTTTTGTACTAATCCTGTCAAATGAAAGGTTGAAGTGAAAGAAGCAGCTGTTTGCTCAAGAAACTTGGGCAGCACTTTGGCCAGGCATGAATTGCATTGAAAAAAACCCCGTGGTTAATAGTGGAAAGAGCTAACGCAAACAATATTGGGAAAGGGGTAGGAGGTGCTCAGAAGTAGAAACATGGTGAGGTATAACTGCAAGATTCAGGACATGAAAGAACTGGTTTGACTTTCTGTCCTCCATCTGCCAGGATGAACTCCTATGTACAATATAGGTTGCCATTTCCAGCACAGGTTTTGTGGTTCTAACCTTCTGGCAAACATATAAAAAATCCATTAAAGTGTGAGCCAAACTCCTGTCAACAGCCCAAGGAGAAGCATATAGCTCTGGCTTCTCTAATTTCGCATACAACCCAGATGGAAGTACAAGCACTTCTATATTGAAGTGCCAAATAACTCTCACAAGGCTTATATTATCTTTTCTTCATCTTGCCTCAGACAAACTTCCCTGCTTCTGGGGACTCCGCAGCTGTGTGAACTCCAGCGAAAGGCTGTGCGTGGCAAGCCAAGTCCTGGGTATTTGCTTTCCAGCTTCTGTAATGAGGCTTCCCTTCCCTCCCAGTCCCGTCAAGGACTGTTCAACCATGAAAAGCAGCTGCAGATTCTTCACAGATTCTTTAAAGCAATATTTAAAGGCAAGGTCCCTCGTTTTCTTGGAGCAAGATGCATTGCAAACAAGACTACACCAAAGCAGTAATGTAATAACTGCCTAGGAGAAAAGTGAGGAAAATAATATAGGGAGGTTGTAAGAGAGGAACTGGAATTTAGCAGAGCTGGTAGCTTTTAAACATGAACCTGTGCTTTAATTCCATTGTTTTAACCTTGACTTCAGAAGAACACACAGTTTGAGCTTAAAGTTCCTGTAAATCAGAGGATTAAGACACAAAAGTAGAGTATAGAATGATTGCTACACCAAAATCATTAACATCAGTCATGCCTATAAATAGTGTTTCATTAAATATACTTTGAGTAATATTGGCTAATGTTATCCCTTACTTCCTCATAAAGCCAAATGTTGATT
The DNA here is from genome assembly GCA_013399195.1 of Dicrurus megarhynchus. Lineage (NCBI taxonomy): Eukaryota > Metazoa > Chordata > Aves > Passeriformes > Dicruridae > Dicrurus > Dicrurus megarhynchus. Next base: position 503,449 of record VXAD01010121.1, on the reverse strand, counting down.
TGAAGAAAGAAGTGACCTCCAAGTAAGGACTATATCAACTAAGTCCATCTTACTTTAGTGCTGGGTATGCTTTTTTCCCCTTCTGAATAAAAATAAAAGTATTCTTCATAATTTGACAGCATGACTGAGCTAGTATTATTCAAGGGATAGAGAAAAAAGAAGGAGGCAATATAGATTTGTAGTTTGACCAAGAAGGTGTGAGAAGAAGAGCCTTGTTTGCAACTCAGTCAATCATAGCAAGACATTTCTGATATATCAATCAATTCTATGTATTAGACTGTATGGGCATTTTGCTTCCTGCATTCAAAATCGAATTCTGGAAATCTTGGTCTCCCTCAAATGGCTAACTTCTGGATAAAAATTCATTTGGCCTCAAATATCATGGATTTGGACGTGGGAGAGAATAGGGTGATCAATAATTTTTGTGAACTCTGCATTATTCTGCAGAATGTGCCTTTTCCCCCAGTGACTTCAAGACTAAAAGAGCCACCTTTCTGTTCTGGATCACTGCTAGAGCTTTTCCTGAAGAAGACTTAGCTACAGGAAACTCTTCACACCACAGCCTTAATGGGCCTGGGATCTTTAGACACCTCTCCTTGCTCTCACATCAGAGAGAAGATAACTTGGGTTCTTCCTTGCAGAGAGGGCCGTAGTTCCTCCTAAAAGAACACTGATATAATTTGTTGCATTGGAATTCACAGTCAGCCCTCAGCTCAGTCTGCACATAAGCTTTTTGAAAAAAGACGTCCAGCATTACAGCTGAGGCCGTGGAGACTGTTGGAATTCAAGGAACAGCTAAGATCATTTTTCAGTGTTACACTGTAGTTCCAACAGTAGCAATCTTAAACATAAAATCAATAGCCCATCCTACCATAAATTTCATCCATTCTCCTAAACAAGTTGCACAGTGTCTATATCTAGTGGTACATCTTATACTAGGAATAAAAGAACACATCCTTTTTTTTTTTTCGCAGAGAGGTAGTAACAATAAATTCATGAAAACTGTAAAGATGTTAAAACGGGCAACCATATGGAAGATATCTCTGCTTGTGTGGGTAAAAGGGCAACTTGTTTTGATAATTTTTGATTTGCCTGAGTTGCATTGATGCCCTCTTAGGCATATGAGGGATCTAATTTTATGTCATTTGAGGTAGGCTGAGATACGCTGAAGAGTGGTTGATTTGAAATGTGATACATAAATCTAAATAATCCTTCCTTAATGGCACATATAGTTTTTACAGTTAAATTATTTAGTTAACAGAAAAAAAAAAAATAAACAATGGCAGGGAATTTTCTGCTTCATTCCACCCTGGCAGCAATAATTAAAACTGTCTTATTAGTACCTGTCTCTAGCAGCTGTAGCATCATTTTCAAAGCCACTAGATGTCTATAGCGAGGATGTTAAATCAGAATCAATGGGCCTGGGAAATTCTTATGCATCCTTTTGTCAAAAGTAAAGTTTTTTTTAAAGAATTTAGTGTTAAATTGTTAATTTAGAATTTAGAGTAGCAACTGTATGGATTTCTATAGGCAGCTATTTTTTCTCACAAATAAAGTTTAATATTTCAATCTTAATTTATATTTGGATGTTTTCTATTTGATTCCTACATCTGGTAACTTCTCTGAGAGGGGTCACTTCAGCACAGTCCATCATTTATGATGAGCCTTCCTGAGAAATCTCGTTTTTTCTGTTCTGTGTAAGCTGGCTGGCTATTATGACTTATTGCTAACTGAGGACAGGGTTCATGAGTAGCTTCTGGGGTGACCTGAAGGAATAAACCTCAAACCTCCAAAAGAAATAAAGTCTTTTACTGCCTGACTGATGGATGATAATAATCACACACACTCATGCAGCACTATTATTTCAGCTGTTATTATTTCAGCATGTCAGATAAGGCTGAAATTTCAGGCAGGAATAAAAAAAAAAATTTATAAGTAATATCTAGGAATAAGTATCACCCAAAAGATAAAAAACATCACAGATTAGGAGTAACCAACATGCATCATGTTCCAGATTCCAACAACCATTAAATCATTGGATTCAATTAGATAAATTTCAAAGAAAAGCTATGGCAATGATCAGAAGGCTAAAGTCACACAGAAAAGAAGGAAAGGCTGATCTAAAAGGGTCTAAGACAAGAGCATGAGCTGGGTACTTGATAAAAGTAAAAGGATGGGAAAATGCTACAAAGTGAAAATGAAAAACCCGTTCTTTTCAGCCATGGCAGTCAGGACGTGCAATGGATGTTTAATTCCTACAATAAAGATTAAAATAGCGGAAATTTAATATTGAGACCAGTTTTTTTAATAAGGTTGCTGAAGCACAAATTATGTTTTTGCAGTTGCTTACAGAGTTTTCACCTCCTCTGTAAGAGGTTTTTAAAACAGGCTAGAAAAGGAACTGTGAGACAAGAGGTAAATATGATTCATTTCATCTCAGGAAAATGAATTTTCTAGAAATCCTTTTGAGATTCTTTTGATACTGAAGAATCTCTGGCTGAGTAAGAAAAATGAAATTAAGAAAACTGGATTTCTTTCAGCATTTAGTGCCATTTCCTGTAGCTGACATTTGCTACCGTTAGCACGGCCTCTGTCAAAAAATAAGCAGAAATTCAAAGAACATGTTTAGTCTTTCACCTACTGTGCTTTTCATAAGATAGCACCAAGGTGCCTCAGCAGCCAAAAAATGATGAGCTGTTTGAGGGGAAAACAGTCATTGACTGAGAGGGAGAGGGAACTCATGGAGAATACAGTTCACTGAGCTGTTAGACACATTATCTGTGACTGAAGGTTCACAGAGCAGATAATCAGTCAGCACATACTGTAACCTGGAACAAACCCTTTGTTTCACATTAGTCCTAATACAAATTTGTATTACAGATAAGTGCTGTCTTCTCAAAGACGGCACATAATCACAATTTTCCTGGTTTCTACCATGACTTGTTTTGTGCATCAAAGTCATCTTTGTTTTACTTTCTATTCACCAAAGCTTGGTGCAAGAAATGTCACAGGCTGTCTTGTAGCATGCAAATGAGAAACCAAGACTTGTCCCCGATACTTGGTTCTGTGTGCAGGGATTTGTGACTTGCTCTTCCTTAGGACAGACAAGCAGTGGGTTCATTGCAATTTCTGAGTGATAATGGTTCAATGTTCCTAAACATTCCAAATATCTCCTGGCTCTCTCTCCCATGCTGGTCACAAACCGACAGAGTCCTTTTTTTTCCTTTTCCTTTTCCTTTTCCTTTTCCTTTTCCTTTTCCTTTTCCTTTTCCTTTTCCTTTTCCTTTTCCTTTTCCTTTTTTTCCTTTTCCTTTTCCTTTTCCTTTTCCTTTTCCTTTTCCTTTTCCTTTTCCTTTTCCTTTTCCTTTTCCTTTTTCTTTTTTCCTTTCTCTTTTCCTTTTCCTTTTCCTTTTCCTTTTCCTTTTCCTTTTCCTTTTCCTTTTCCTTTTCCCTTTCCCTTTCCCTTTCCCATTCCTTTCCCTTGCCTTCACTTGCCTTGCCTTCCCTTGCCTTCCCTTGCCTTCCCTCTTCTCTTTTCTTCCCTTTTCTTTTTCTCTTTTCTTTCTCTTTTCTTCTCTTTTGTTTTTTTCACTCTTTTCTTCTCTTTTCTCCTTCATATTTGTCATGACCTCTGCTGGAAGCTTTGAATCACTCCCAGCTGCTGTTCAGTGTTTGAAAGAGTAGACAAATGCTTTTTGTAAAGAATCACAAGAGACTTGTGCATAGTTTCCGGTGATACTCTGTGCTCTCAGAGGTGACAACTTAAATACAAACATATAGCTAAATTTTCAGCATTGCTACAGATGGCCAGCATAATATTTTTGTTTTTCAAATTGCTTTAAAATTATTTAATTACTAAAATCAAGTAAAAATTATATCTTAGAAAGATTATCAGTTATTGGAAACATCAAAAAGTCTTATCTAAATTTATTTATGTGGACATGAGAGAAGGAGATGAGCAGATGCTCCCTGGGGAAGTGGTGGAGTGTTGGAGGAAGTATTCAAAAATGGGCAAACATGGCACTTCATGATTTGGTTTAGTGGACATGGTGATGTTTGGTGAAAGGTAGGACTTGATGGTCTAGGAGGTCTTTTCCAACCTTAATAATTCTATGATTTTTTATTCTATAAAGTGACCATATTTCATCTCTATATTATATTTTATTTCATTACAACATATATTTTATCTGGATAAGACACACTCGGTGTGTACATGGATCCCACATTGGGCATGCCTGCATGGAACCCACTTCAGTGAAGTAAATCCTGAGTTAAACTTGGATTAAGCAGCTCTGACTCCGCCAGGAGGAGGAGTCCTCCCTGCCCTGAGGAGGAAGGAGCAGAAGAGACAACACGTGATGAACTGACCCAGGTCCCCATTCCCTGTCCCCCTGTGCTGCTGGGGGAAAGTGATAGAGAGGCTTTGGTGGGCACCTGGAGTCCAGCCAGGGTCAACCCACCATGATAACAAGACTTTGGTCTTGTCTGGAAAAGCAGCCTACAAAAAATACTCAGTATCATGTCCCATAGGACAGGAGATCAATTCTCAAATCAAGGTGGTCCTCAGTTTATGTCTTAAAGCAAAAAAAACTTCAGGCTTTGTAATCTCTGCCTAAGAGAACAAAACTGCAAAACTGCTATTCTTGTTTGTACTTATCTAACTTTTTTCAGATCTTACTAAATGGCTCCTCTGCAGCAGCAGGTTCCTTCCTGGAGAGTTAATCATGCACAGTGTAAGTACACACACCCATGTAAACCTTGTTGCTTTTAATTTCATCAATGGTGGAGGTGGAGTGAGCTGTGTCTCCCAAAACAGCTCAAAAGTTATGAAGGTTTAATTTTAAAAAAAATGAACTGAAACTTTTTCTTTTTTTGAATAATTTTCACTGTCATAACTACAAAGAGAACTAGTAATTGAAGCCTGTTGTGATATCACCTTCTGAAGGCAGACAGACTCCATTTACAGCAAGGGATAGGTTGCATTTGACATTTTCTCTTTTCAGGGTGGCTTTGTACCAAATCTGGTACAATTATCTGAGTTCAAAACTAATAGCAGCAAAACCTGACATGCACTACATTCATTTTTGGAGGTGGAAGCATGACTGGCAGGCAAATAGCTGATGTTGCTGACCTCTGGGTTTTCATCATTAACCTTGAGAATGTACAAGCCGTTAAAAGGGAATAAAGGATTGCTGTCACCGTTCAACAGTTTGCATGTCTATGTGCTCTAAAAACAGTCCTGCTGTTGACACTAAAATCCACTTTCTCATCCTACACCCACACCAGATTCTCTTACTGAGATATTGCACTAGTCCTCCACCCACTGACCAACTGACTTCTCACTTTTTTGACATTCCTGAGACCACATTAATTTAGCTGATGGAGTTTTTACACACAGAGGGTTCAATTCAAAGTTCATGAAGTCAATGGAAATCCTTGTATTTATTTTACTGGTTGTTGTACCAGGTTAGCAAAGAACAAATGCTCCTACTTTAAGTTCAAGTTATTCCTCATTAAAAGGAAAAAGAACCAAGCAAAAATAAATTGGCAGTGATGTGAAGGAGAGGGCAATTTCAAGAGTGCTCACCTGATGAGATTGCATGAGTTTTCTCCCAACAAAATGACATTCCCACTATGCCAGCAGCAGTCAGACATGTGGAAGACACATGTGACAGCCTGGTTTGGCACTTCTCAGCAGGGTGGGAAATACTGAATTGGACCAGCTCAAGGCTCAGGACAGAGCTAAAACACCAGAAATGGAGAAGCTGAAGAAAGTGGTAAACTAAAGCAGGTATCAATGAAACAAAAATCTGGGATATAGATTTTTCTGGTCCTCCTGTGACCAGAGCATGGGAAGGGTGGAAACAGCAACATTTCCTGGTACAGGTTCATCCCACTCACCACAAAAGCAATTCCTATCCTGTGTTTGCTGAATGTCCTCCTCCAGTACCATCAGTCACAGCATCTAACCTGATTTTCCTACACTCTTGCAAGGAAAGAGTCCAGAAACATTTTCTGCTACCTCAGCAATTCTGTTGCTTATCCCTAGAGCTGCCCATGGTATCTGCTCTATAAAATTACAGCAGTTTCAGGGATGTACCAACTGGTTTTGATTTCTTCAAGGAAACTGTTTTAGTGCTCTCTAACATACAGAGGTCACAGAGATGCCTCTAAAAATGCACATAAACTCTGGGGAACGCCACCTGAGACAAGAGAGAATTTTGAATTAACTTATTGAGATCATAAAAACCATAGATTTTTCTAAAAAAAAAAATCAGTGCTCATCTTTGTATGTTAAGAACCTGTCTTAGTTTTCAAAATGGAATAAGGGAAAGCTTAGTCATTTCTTTGAATAAAATTTCTCAGGGAAAGATGTGGTTTGTGTGTTAAAATGAATGACTTTTACAGATCTTCATGATTTTTCTTTTAACATTCAAATGTGTATATCTCAAAAAATATCACGGTACAAATTTGTATGCCTAAATAGAGCTCTGATCTCTCTCTGCCTACACCACCTGCCATTTCAGATTTCTGGAACAGAGCAAGAAAGAAAACACATAGAGAAGCTTCAGGTTTATCTCTCTGCTATTATATTTTTTATATTACTGACTTCTTTCTTGTTACTTTTCTATCGAACTTAATCAAGTGTGTTCTGCTAATTGTCTTTCACAGAAGCACTTCTCCCTGCCATCTATGCTTCTTACCTTTTATGTTGTCCTTTTCAGGACTTTTTTATTTCTTTCTTTATTTCTTGTTTTTAGAAGAAAGTGATCAAACTAAAATACAAGTTATTCCTATAATAGCCTTAATATTTGGTAAGGGATTCTCCATTCAATTTTAATTTGTCTTTCAGTCTCATTTTTTAAAAATCACTGCTAAATATTGATCCTGTGTCCTTCACTAAGTGTCCTTGCAGCCTCTCCTCTCTTACACTGGGTTTCCTCATGTTTCAGCAACACATGTTTCTGTCAGAACTCCCTGATTCATTAGCAATAAAAATATTTAGAGAAAACATGTCAGGTTTGACAGGAACTAATTCCAACAACATAAAAAGAGTGCCTTCCTTCCCAGCCCTAGAATGACCAAAAGTTTTACTGAGAAATCTGCTTAGGCTGTGGTAAATTGAGGTAAAGTCCTAATTCTGCCTAAAAACGAATCTGAGACTTGTATCACAGTCACAAATCTGTTATTAACTCCTCAGTCACCAGACCGTGCTTTGCCTCTCTATCTGTTATGATAAAGATATCTTCCTAAATTGTTAATTATGTCCAATGCAGGTCCTAAAAGCAGTAGACTTTCAGATTTTCATGGTGCAAGGAAACTATATTATACCTAACTTTAATAAAATTTTGCCACAAGTTCTGTGGGATTCAATCTCCATGAAATCCTTCCAAACAAATGGAAGGATAAATTGTAACAAAGCTATATTATGATTTCTTTTCATTGTTCTATATGTGTAGGCTGAGCATATGCCACCAATCTTATCTTGTTTCATGTTAATCTCACCTCTAATGAACTGTATTTTCACATGTCATCACAGGTGATTAAAACATTCTCTCTTTACAAGGAAAACAAACAAAAAAAAGGAAAAAATACTTTTTCATTTCTTTCAGAGCTGCTGGAACTCTCCAGAATGTTTCTTTTTGAAATCCACACACATCTTATCACCTTCTAAGAGCACGGTACTTGACTAACAGGGCTACCTCTTGAAACAAAACCTAAAGTGTTTGTGACTCATTTTGAGCCCAATAAACCTGTGTGAGAACACTGTGCCTAGCACACTTGACCTGCCATGAATCACACAATTAAAGAGACAGCTTCTTCCTTTAACGAAAAAGGTGGCTCTGTTGACTATGTAACAATATTTATCAAAAATCTTGCATTATCTTTTATTTCAGCAATGAGATGTATGCAGGTGCTTATATGAAAAGATTTATGTCAGTGGAAGTGAATAACGCTCTTCATTTGGCTTTTGGGGTTTTTATGTTTGTTTTTTTGTTTGTTTGTTTTTCTGAACTAATTTTGGAGAGGAAATTATATTGAACAAAGATTTAGATTGAAAGCTTTCTCTTAGAGAGAATCAGGATTTATGCCTTTGGACAACACAGTTTCTCACCTCCACCTATGTTATGGGTTTCCCCTTGGCACAGGAATACTCTTACTTTGTGGTCTACACACGTGTTCATGTTTGCCGTTGGTGGACAAGAGATGAAAAGGTGAGGTAAAAGACCGTCCCGATTTTCTGGCTTTCCATGAATTTTCCTCTGGGTCACATAAAGCATTTCGTAGGGTCCTGCAGTACTTCCAGCTTGTTGTTGACCATTCAGAATAGCAGTCCCCTCGAAGGCACTGCTAAGCTCTTCATCCAATTGTCCAATTGCTTTTGTTAATGCCTACATTACATAATCAAGTACAGTTAAAATTAACGAGCCCACAAAAATACAAGATGTACAAAGAGTTAGATTTCTGCTTTGCTTTATCAAATTAGTCTCTTTATCCACTGGAAGCTAAGATGAAAAATTGTGGGACACAATATTGTGTGTGTATTGTGAGTCACTGTGGCTTCATTGACTTACATGTGCTGAGAACTGACTACACCAACTCCTACAATAAAACTCTTTGCATCACTTGTACATTCATGTAGTTCTCTCTGCCTGTAGTCAGGGAAGGGAATATTGGCATGTGAAGCTCAGCACATTAGCAAACAATAATGAAATATTGTCTTTCAGTTGGTTAACCACAGGATGGAACAAAGTCAAGGGCTTTATGAAGTTTTTGGAGTTCAGATGCTCAGCTGGAATAAATCAATATTACTGTAATTAGCTCTGTTCAGTTTCATAAACTGCAAATCAGGTTCACTGTTGGGCTTTTCTCCCCCCATGTATATCAAAACAAATTGCTCTTTACTCTAATTTAACCCTGACTGATGTATTGATAATGATGAAATTTTAAATCCTGATAAAGAAAGTAAGATTAAAGATGGCATCTGGGTCCTACATATTTTTGAGAATAGGAGGGTAGTGTTTGTATGGCTCCTGATTTCACCTCTGTTTCATCCTGGTTCCTCTTGAATAAGTTACTCTGCTTTATGTATATATAAATGTCCTTTAAAGCTCTCTTTATTTCATTCTCCAACGGTATAGAAAATAATGAGGTCCCCAATGAAAGCCTTAAGGGTCTCCTAAACAATTAGGGAGGAACAACTGAATGTCTCATGAGCTCTTGTGAAAATAGCAATTTGTTCATTAATCATGGAAGTAAAGCCTCATCACTGGAGAATTAAGTCAGCCTTACTTCATGGATAACAACAAAAACACCTTCAACATGGGTGAAACATTCATCATGCTAAGTGTGTAAATTCCATGTAATGGCAGCACATTAACCCTTTCACTTTCTATTTTATGAAGGTCTTTCTTGGTACAGAAATTATGGCTGATCTAATACTTTCTTTCCACCCCATAAAAAAGAAGTGAATGAAAGTAATGACCCTGGAAAGCATGTTTAATCTTTTTCTACTCACTTGGGGTTTTGAACATTAAAGCTTCCTCTCATTATTAGCAACAGCTGAAATTACTTTACAACTCTCCAAGTTGTGTAAAATATAATGATTTGTGAGATGCAGCCAAACACTGGTACTTATTTAGGAACATACACGTTGCTGGAAATTCAGCCCACAGTTAGGAAAAGAGCCACTGATGGCCTCAGTTATCAGTTTCTCCTCACCAGTTCCCAGTTAAACATCCATCTTTTGCAGGTTATGATTTCTGCTAGGTTTGATCCTTTAACAAGCTCACCAGCTCATTACAGGGACCCATGTAGGAAGGAGGGTAGGCAGCTGAGATCCAGTTCACTTGGATTTAGGCTGGTGTAGAGTCATGTCCTGAAAGTAAATCACACAAGTCTGTGTAATATATAACATAGTCTTATACCATTGAGTTGAAAATTGCCTTTAGATTGTATGCTCTTAAATATTACCTTCAACATTATTACATAATTAACTTGGATCTCATGATGGATGATGCATAAATATGAAACCTGGGGCTAGGCCTTGGATTTTGATTTGGAAGATACTGTGATAGCTTTCATTTCACAGCAGAAAATGCAGAAGTGTACCTGAAAAAATTCACAATAACTTGAATTCTCTGTCTCCACATGCATACATTACGTATAACTTGAAATTAAAATAAAAACAAAACAAACACTTAATTGTGAAGAAAAAAAAATACAAAGTAACAGTATGAAGTGAGACTTTATCTTAAGTGTACACAAATGGAGAATACGGAGGGGATGGAGTCAGGTTTTTAATGGATCTGCACCACAAAAAACCCTAAAGGAGGCAGCTACAGGCTGTCAGAATGGAAATTCTCACTGCGTAAAGGCAGATGATTTTGCAAAGAGGGCAAGCTGGAATACAGTCCCTGAAGGGTTGTGGAATGTCTCTCTTTGGAAAGTTTCTAAACCACAGCTGGACACATCTGGACAAGGTACTGAGCAACCTGATTGAAGTTTGAAGTTAGTTTGTATTTTTGCCTTTTTTCTCCTTATTCATAGCAAAAATTTTGCAAAATTTGTTTCCCTCGATTTTTTTTAAATTTTTGTTGCATTATTAACCTTCAGAGGGTTTTGTTATACAGATCCTGTCCCTCCTTGAGATGCAGTTAAGTGAAAACTGTTGTAAACACCTCCTACCAGAAACACCAAAACATCTCTTTCTACCAAGTTTTAGTCTACATGGTTCAGTCAAGAAAAGTACAAGGCTAAACAGATGGGAAACATAGGCAAAGGTTCAGTGGAACCTGTGGAAACCAAACCTGAATTGCCAGAAGTTGTCTTTCCCTTGCAATGCTATTAATAGATTTGAAGGGACTGGTTGCCCATAGGGTGGCTGACTGCATTCTCCTCTTCCCCTGCTAAGAATTATGTGACTATAATGACAGTTTGGAGGAAAGGAAGATGTTAGAGTGTTGTGCAGACTCTGCCTTCTTTTGTGTTCTCAGCCTTTCTTTTTCCCTTCAGGTCTTTTTTTTCTTCCCTTCCTTTTCTGGATGAGATGCTGAATAATGAAGTTTTGTGTTGGAAAGGTGACATATATATTACTGAAATTTTCATCTTGAATTATCTTCACACAAATACAACTCAGAATATTTGGTTTTCATTTCCAATCTCAATTTCAATAGATATTTGTATGGGTGTTGCTGAATTCACCTAGGAATAACAAAATTGACTCACAGTCAACTGTTCCTGTCATCGTGTGCTTGGGGGAAAAAAATGCACATACACAGACTTTTTTGTTTCATATGAAGCAGTTTTATGGCACTGCATGTTATATACATTCTTCTGAACAAGAGCAGAAACAGGACATTGAGTTGAATCAGTGAGTATAGATGTTATCACCACCAACAAAAAAAACCTTCTTTTACTAGTACTATGCAAAAAATTTTTTTTAAAAGTGGGTTTTTTCCTTTATGTGTTCAAATAAAGCTGGTGTTCATTTTTTTAAAATTATATTACAAGAAGTCTTAGAAGAAACAAATCAAAATTTTTCCTCTGTGAGGAAACCCTGACCTGGAACTTATTTTCTCAACAGATAACACCGAGAGTGATGCACTGCAGAAAAAAAAATCAGTCCCAGTCAAAGTACAGATATTTTTAGTGCAGTCTCTCACAGAAAAAGATGAAGTCAGATTTCGTTATGCAATATCACTTAAATACACTTACTTCAGGAAAGAGTGAAACTTTTTATAGCTCCTTGATGTAACAAGATACTTCCTTAAGGTTCAGCGGAACTCATTGATTGTACATGGATAATATTCCCTGAAAGCTACAAAATTCACATGTCATTTCACTCTAGCTTTAATTAAAAATTGATAGCCCAAAATTTAATCCTTTGGCAAAGTGAAGTACTGAAAACATGTATGTTTGTGATACAGTGATAGAATTTAAAACAAAAATGTCCAGGAAATACTGGCATTACAGAATTTGACTTCTTTCCAAAACTGAATTAATCATTGCTCTTGAGTGATCTGTAGATTTATTAAAATAAAACAAAAAACCCACAAACAACAACAACAACAAAACAACAACAAAAACCCATAAAAAAACAAACAAAAAAATCCCCAAAAGAACCAAAACCAAACAAACAACCCCCTACACAAACCTAAACAAACAAGAAAAACCCCAACCACCCTCCAAAAAAAAACCCAAAAAAAAAAAAAAAATCCTTTTATTCTAAATATTCATTTCACACATTGAAGTTATTATTTCAGAATACCAGCTGAAAAAGCCAGTTCAAAATCATGTAAGTCAAAATCCCAGCAGATCTCTGGGATCCAAAAAATCCCAGCAAATCTCTTTTGGTACCAAAGTACCACACTCCTGCAAAACATTTCACTTTCAACAAAACCACTTTCTCTAGATTATATTTGTAAAAGGAAAATGTTTTCTTATCAGAGGAAAACAGGCTGTGAGAGGCCAGAAAACATTGAGTTCATCCAGCCATCTGCCCCTTAATGGGATCAGCTATACTGGGTCACTTTAATTCCCGTTTTCCTCTAAGAAGTTTTCAGAAGAGGTTAAATAATCTATTCTAGTATTTCATCACTCTGACAGGAAATTTTTCCTATTGTATGAACCAGATTTTTTTTTCCTGATGAAGTTTAACTTTTTGTTTATGTGCTGCACCCATCATGAACATGGCAGACTTGTTGTTTTCCAATCCTCCTTGCAGAATTGTTTTCCCTGTATTTGAGATCAAGTCTCAATCTCTCACCTTACTTTGTTAAGCTTAAATAACTACAGTTTCTTTCACTCTTTCTTCAGAGGTCATATTATCTAGATGACACAATCCTTCTTATTTGAAATGTTTACACCATTTCTGTTATCATGGTATTATCATGTTTTTAATCCCTTGGGCTATACTTTTAAATACTGATAGATCAGAATGACCATCACCTGATTCATAGGGTTTTATTGTTTTCCTAATTCTTTTTTTGTTTTTCCTTCTTTTTTGTGAGCACAAACTTGAATTCTCCTCTCAGATAAAAACAACTTGAATTTCAGTTGTCTCGAATATAATTTCTGCACTGCTGTGTCCGCCAGCATGAGAATATTTATTATCAGCAGAAAGTTCTTTTTATGAAATATGCATTTGTATTTGAAATCAAAAGCATGAGTTTAAAACCAGAACCTACTCCTAGTTAACCCAGTGCTAAAAACTCCATGGGAATTCAGTAGAAGGGGAAACAAACCCTTAAAGGGCAGCAGCAGGGCTGTAATTTTTTTACCTGCAATGGGCTCCAGGTGAGATCTATAGTCAAAGAGCTGGAGAAGAGTTTTGAATAAGTTAGGACATCAGTAGCAGCATAAAACATTTCATTTTAATAACTGTAAAATCAAAAAAACCCACAAAAACAAAATTCTCCATGGGAAAGCAAAAAACTGCTGTGCCACACAAGGTAAGAGTAGGAAGTTTCATGGCACATACATTTTGTAAAGACTCTTTCTCTACAAGTTGTTCCAATCTCTCTTGCCTGAATTCATCATTATATGTCTGTCCTCTTCCTCACTCCAAAAGTTTAATTAGTGGGGGCTTTCTCTCATGAGTTACTGCAAACCTTGAAATACCTGATGTTTTACTCACAGCCTTGACTGCAAAAGACAAGGAACATCAGATTCCATATTCATATATATAAAACAGGAAAACTGCTTAAAATATCTGCCTTAAATTATTCCCAAAGTCTTAAAAGTAAAGTAAAAATAATGGCTTATGGCATGGTTATAAAGTAACAATGCAATATATCACAGCTTTTGGGAGACTCTGAGTACTTTTTGCTTTTAAAATAATTTTTTAAATTTGCAGCATTGAATGATGCATAATTTGAGAAAAAGGTTTGCTTATGCTTCTAGTTCCTATAAAGGCCCAAAGGAAGTCCTGGTCCAGTAAAGGAAACGGCAGCCTTGGCACTGTTTTACTCAAGCACTGGATTCTGCTGTGGTGTGAGCTCCTGTGCACTGCTAGCCTGAGCTATCATTACACCTGCAGCCTCAATTTTTGTATGTTCTGGGGTTTGATGGATTTATTGCAGGACACAATAGTACAGTGAAACACTCAGCAAGATGCATAGGATGAGACAATAAAGGAAAAACAAACTTTTGCTCCTCTGCACAAAGAACTTGTTTCTTACTTACTGGAACATTTCTTCTAAGTGACAAACAGGAAAGACTGGCAGGCTCAAATTAGAGGTTAAGCAAAAGTCAGCTGAGAAGAACAAGAGTCAACTACCTTAGTTTAAAAATAGAAATAGAATGAAGCTAGCAACCTGAGGGAATTGACATGTAGCAGATTATGAGGAAATTGGAAAAGTTCTTTTATTACAGTTAAAACACAGAAGAAATGAAAAAGTGCCTGCTTTACTAGGTTTCAGTTCTGCCTTCAGCCAAGCAGAAAGGCTCATGGTATCAAGCCAATTAAGATTAAAATGAAACTTGAAGGCAAATAGAGATGGTCCATTCTCTGATATCCCTTTTTGAGTGGTGCAACAGATGGGATGTATCCCTTCCTCACAAGATGGACTATTAAAAGGTTAATATGCACTAAATTTTTGGAATTAAAGCAAGGCTAAACAGCTTTTTCATTACAATTAACTTTAAAGTTTGATTATTTTTCAAATTAGATTCCCTGGTTCAACTTTTTTATTTGCAAACCAATTCTGATTGAATATTGACATCAGAGGTGGAGAAAGTAGTCCAAGCACTAGTAAGAGGGAAAAACAGGATGAATACTGCAACAGAAGAAATGGGAATCTTCACCTGCAGTTAGAAGATGCTAAGGTGTGTTGGACTCGTTCACTTTACGGCTTGCACGTACTCATCTGTTCTGCTCTTGGTAAAGACAGCTCAGATTTCACAGGAATAATTATATTAATTGCAGTACAGCTTAGAAAATTTCTGAAACTGGTAATTTCTAGATACAGTCAAACAACAGAATTCCTTCCTATGGAAAATTACCTTTTTGATGAAAATCCTGAAGCTTTTGTTTTCTGACAAAAATTTAAAATTTGAGGAAAGCAGACACTGTTTAACGAAAACATAAGTTCCTATACAAGAAATTTCACAGAAAATATTTGGCAGACCCTAATAATTTCTTTCTTTTCTTATTTCCTTCCTGGGACCTATTACTGAGAAAGATGTAAGCAGATAGAATCTGGAGTATTTAGGTTCCCTGAATCCACCTTGGTCTATTCAGGACAAGGTGCAGCACGTAGTTTTCAATAGTTCACAGCTTCTAGAAAGAGAACCATAGAATCACAGACTCATGGAAAGGTTTGGGTTGGAAGGGACCTTAAAGATCACCTCATCTCAAACCCCCCAGCCATGGGCAGGGACAATTTTCACTAGACCAGGCTGTTTAATGCCCCATCCAACCTGGCCTTGAACTCTTCCAGGAATGGGGCATAATATATAAATACATAACAGCCAGAAAAGATTTTTTTTTTTTTTGCTCATAGATTCCTGGTGCTTTCAGAAAAAACAACTCCTTGTACTCTAAATTTAATTTAGATATAGAAGCAACATACTTCAGAGCTGCTTTCAGGAAGGCCTTGACTGGAAGGGTTCAAGATACAGTTACATGTTTTATATCTTTTCTCCTAATTAAAAAAATCTTCAATATGCAAATAGTCCATCCACATGATTGAGGCTGGTTTCTGAGAAGAAATATGATGTCAGTATCTGGAGTAATTTTAAGAAATGGACTCTTACTCCATAATGATATTAATTTAATGAAGATTATCTAAACCTTCAAGGCAGTTCTTTTTTATATACCATTTCTCAGTGCAACTGAACAGGTGGCACACTAAGAGTCAGTAATGGCATATGTATAAGAACAAAGCCTAAGTGTCAATAATGCTACACCAAAAATGAAGTAAAACTGGTAACATGTTTAGGGCATAATGTCCAGTATCCCCAGCAGTTATCTTTTCCTTCACAGTGGAGTTATAAATCAATTCCTAGTGTATGAAATGCACAATCAGTTTAGTTTCCCTTAGTGCTGCTTTAATTGCTGTCATTCATGGGGGGGAAAAAACACAAAACAACACAAGCAACCAAGAAAAATCAGTATTAAAGGAAGAATAGACAGTTAGAATTCCCATCTGAAATATAGATGCTGTTTAAGACCAAAACCTGACTTGAATTTTACACCTAAAATCAAGAGCTAGCACTTTTCTGTACTCCTACTTCATGTATAGGGAGGAATGAATATAGACTAATCTAAATTGTAATTTCATAGGTTGTTTATACTGCATAAATCAGGTACAGCAGCTGTTTGAAAGGCAAATTGAACTAAAAGGTCTCTGGATTGAATCCTAAAGTATTTATATTCAGTTTTTCACATTGTGTTCTGTTTTCAAAACCATTGCTGAATTTGTTAAATCACTGGTGTGCTTGTTAAAGAAAATAATATTCCATGAATGCTGGCTACCCTTAGATGCTCTCCTTGAGTCTAAACATTTGTAGCTAAATACGAAACCTTTGACATAGCTGTCTTTACTGAACCAAAACAATCTGCAGCAAGTTCTTGTTTAAACTCCATCAGCCATGATGATTATACTGTATTTGTAATGAAGCAAGGCCTCCCAATAACACTACGAGGACACATTTCATAGTGTGTAATGGGTTTTACTGTATATATGATTTCACATGTCATTAGCCAGACTTTTCAAATGTGTTCCAAATAGCTTATAAAAAAAATACTAACATGCTGAAACAAGATTATTAGCAAAACAAATATCACTGAATGGGCAATTTTTTTTTCCTTCCCACTGTTGGTAACTACTCTAGCAAGACCAGAAGACCAGCTTTAAAGTGAAAGAGGGTAAATTTAGATCAGATATTAGGAAGAAATTATTTCCTGTCTGGGTGATTAGACATTGGCACAGGTTTCCCAGAGAATCTGTGGCTGTCCCATTCCTGGAAGTAAGTGTTCAATGCCAGGCTGGGTGGAGCTCTCAACAATCTGGTCTAGTGGAAGGTGTCCCTGCCCATGGCAGGGGATTGGAATGAGATTATCTTTAAGGTTCCTTTTCACCCAAACCGTTCCATGATTCTATGAATATAATTTTAATATATTGTAGTTCTGCACAAAAAAAAATCACAGCTTTTTTCAGAAGCTATGTTAGGGCTTTATTGAATTTTATTCAAGTTTTTTCTCTTTCACGTAACAACTTTCACATAAAAATTTCTTATTAGCCTCAGGACCATAGATTTTAAGCAAGGAAGATAATTGATTAAGCTCATGTCAGGTTCCTCTTATCGTACCTTCCTTCCACCCCAGGACATCCCTGGTTTCCTAGTGAATTCAAACAGACCAGACTTGTAGCTGCCTGGTGAACTGTTCGCTTTTTTTGAGCTGTTTCCTTCCCGTGCCCTAAATTTCCAATCCCAGTTGCTCAACAGCATTACTTCAACAGTAGACACAGCATCCAATTCTTCTGCCTTTCCTTCTGCTCTAGCTCCTCAGGAAAGACCCTGGAGTAGGAGTGATTGGAGTATCCAAAGTGTGAGGGTGATTTAACATCTCGTAAGGGTGTGATGGTTCTATCCATAAGAGTATGAGCTAATATGAGGACTGGGGGTCCCTTGGAAAAAGTAGAGAGAGAGTGTGCTCTGGAATCAGAACATAGGGCCACCTGGGGGTGGATTTCTGCAACTTCTCATCCTCATGACAGAGAAAATATAGAAAGAAAATCAAATCAGGTGGACTTTTGATCAGAATTTCCTGCCCTAAGGAAGCATTTCTAGTTAGTATTTTCATGTCTGTCTTTGAGGAAAGCAGAACTGAATTCTCAGAGGCTGTGGAGGTGGGAATTGGAGAAGGCAGGTAGGCAGGTAAGTAACACTTTCAGTGACAAGCAACTGAGTTAAGATGATTTAGGAGATCTGAGAAAGAAACAGAAGCTGTGTTTATTATTTTTGATAACCATTGTAATGCCACCAAGACCAGTGGAAATAAGTAAGGAATTTGACTGCCAGTGCTCCTAGCTATTTATCTGATTATGTAATCCTTATTAGAAATGGTGACTTTAGACTCTAGTGATAATTATCTATGAGCAACCATTCAGTTTATGATTGTATATGTGATATGATAAAGTGCTGATGGATTGCCCCCTTGGGAGACTGAAATGGTATTATTTAGTGTTTTTTTGTAAACATTCACTCTTTACAGGTGTAAATACGTCATTAAGTCCCTTAAATAATCTAATTATTTCCAGAAGCTCTGGAACTTAAGTGTTTTTTTCCTCCTTCTCCATTTAGATAGGTATTAGTAATTAACTTCAGTAGTACAGGAATGACATTAAAAGGGAGTTAGAAAAACTTTGACTGAAAAAGATGCTAGCATAGTTATATCCTTGTCTCGCAAGAATTTATGTTCTTGCTGAACTTCATTCATATGAGCAATCCCATTTTTATGCACACAGCCAAGAAATGAAATTTAGGTAATGCTTTATTATTTAAAAATTAAGGGCTTGGGGTTGTTTTTAAAAGTTTTCTCTGTTTATGAACAGAAAAATATCTAGGAGTAAAAGTTAAAAGCAGCGGGGAGGAGCATTTCATCTTTCCATCCACTTTATCTGAAATAGTTGATTTAAAAATTGGAAAGTCTAAGAAAAAGGAAATAAGTTGTTTTTGCAGTTTTCGACAAGAATAATGGCGTGGACATCACTTGAGATAAAAACACTATCTCACCAAGCAAAACTTTGAACAGCTTTGCTCTGAGATATAGTGTGAGACTTTTGCCTTTATCAGAATGATTATAAAAAAGCAAAAGATATATTGGCTTGAGTTTGGACATTTTTTGAAAAAAAAAAACCCTCATGATGTTATATAAAATTAATTTAATTTCAGACTTGTGTAGCTCATTTACATTTTGGGGGTCAATATTGAAAAATGCTGCAAATGGTTTATTTTTTCAGGAGTGGTCCTTGTTGCTCAGGGCAGGCATTTGCTCTGCTCTGACCTCTCTGTCCTCTATTAATATGAACATAAATAAAACTTAATAACACATGATTCAATTTATTTTGAAAAAATCTACACTAGCAGTGGTGAGCTGCTCTCCGAGCTTTTCTATTTCTTTCCAATGACTACAGAGAAAGTCCAGAAATGAACTGTGAACAGACAAGGTCTGCTTGTGCTGATCAGCTCTTTGGATCTCGAGTGGTCAGATATTAATCAGAGTCCACACCTTTGTATTTGGAAGGACACAGTTCTTCTACTGGGCCTGTCCATGAGCTTGACACTTATAACACAGGGGCTTTTGTCTTGATCCTCCTAAAATGTTTAATTTTTCTTGCCAGCAGTAGAAATTTGTTGAGCTGTGTAATACTTGCTAAATGTTTTACTCTGCTTTTTAAGCTGTAGTATTAATAGCAGGTATCTTGCTCCGGTTCTATCCTTTTGCATGTTATTTTTGTCTCTTTGACAGGATTAAAAGAATGAATAAAACCTGTCTGTATTCTAGCTGCACACACAAATGGTCACTGCTTGACTCAATTTCCAAATTCTTTATGGCATTTGAAACGCCTGAGGTTCTTTTACCTTTCCTGCAGCTGTTCATTATCTGTTTTTATTTGTCACCTCTGTGCCAAAATATCAATATTCTAAGATGCCTCAAGTAGTTTTCGTTTTAGTTTTCAATTCTATACACAGAAACCAGTCAGGTTGAGAGTCATATACTATACACACACATATGTGTGTCTAGATGTTGGCTCCTTGCTGTTTTGATAAGGTTTTCATATAAGAGAATCACAGAATCATAGAATATCCTGACTTGGCAGGGACCCACAGATTTCAGCACATGAAAACTGATTTATCCCTGCAGAACTGAAAGTTGCTCTGTGCTGTCTATGGCATCTGTATGGGATCAGCAAACAGAACATAAGACGTGAAGGAAACTTGCATCACTCCAGCTGAGTTTAAACTCTACCTGCAGACAAATCCGTAAATTCCAATCCAAATTTTTTTGGGTTGAAGTATTTCAAGAAGACTCCAAGAGAAGAAATTTTGATAGAAAAGCAATCTATTGGGTTTTATGTGACCCGATATAGTCCTGACCAGTGCCTTCCAGGAGGCTGAATCTTACCAATATTTGGACGTTTGACACTAAGGAAATATCCAGTCATCTTGATGGCAGGAACCAAGGATCTTTTGAAAAATATATGGCCAGTCTTTGGTGCAATTCAGTTACTTGGACATGGATGTCTATTTCCACCTAAGCCAAATACAAGCTCCCAAATATCCACCCCCGTGCTGTGGCAGCTGGATACCAGGAGGGATCCCACCGGGCTTCTCAAATGGAATAAAGTGCCTACACCCAGGAAAAAGGATCACCTCCTCTAAGTCTTCAGGTAAATAAAATTAACAGCGGAAGAATTTAGAGACAGGAGAATTTTTGATTCACTCTGTTTATCACTTATAATTTAAATATAGCTTAACAAGGCAAACAAAAGAGAGTGCCTCTCTCCCATTATCTTTTTATATTCTGAGAAAAAACGACAATACACAAAAAGCTTCTAAAATTGAGCAGCTTATGGTTATGTTGCTATAGTTACAGGATGATCAGAGGCTTTGCTAAGCCAGAAAAAGAAATGAGCAGTTTCAAATAGTTTTGCACCTAGTCCCTGCAGATAGTGCTACAATTCCAAGTACACAGTTTTGATCTGCTTCGCATTGGTGAAATGCAAAGAAGCCATTTGTCTCTCAAAATTTTTTATGATTAAAAAGCCCTTTGCATTTTGCATCTGAGAAATTCCATTTATATTTCAGATAGGAAAAACAGTTTCTGTTAATCAATATGGTCAGAAAATGTTTGTGGTTTTTTTCCTCAGAATATTTCCTTTTATCCATTTTTCTTTACAAAATGAAGCACCTAACTTTTTGCACTAAAAATAAAAAACTTCTGCTCTCAAGCAAAAACCTGTTATGTATATACCTAAATCTAAAATATCCTTCAATTAAATACTTGGGTTACACAAGAATAAATACACCCATGTGAAATGGTCAATTTAAAAACAAAAAACAATGCCACATTTTTTCCTAGAAAAAAGATCATAAAAATGTTACCATTCTTCCTTTTGAAAAATAATTTCACTCTAGGTGATGGGTAAAAATGCTCTCTCAGAGATGTCATTGCTAGAGATTACAACAGAGTTTGGCAAGTTCTGCTGGTAATCTCTACATAAAAAGCTGAATTTGCACCACTCTGTGCATAGAGTTTTATTCCCTTTTTATAAAAGTTTTGAAGTTTGCTTTTCCATTATGTTTTGCTGAATGAATGAAAAGCTTTTGTACCTGAATATGATCACTACAGAAGACTAAACATTAGCAAATAATTTTCCTGATTTTCCCAGCCCCTCTTCAATGCGTTTTCATTCAGGAAATGAAGAACATGCTTCTCCTAAACTTGTCCATCTTCCATTGTATGTTGGAGAGTGTGGTGCAAATCTACTATTTCTCCTTAATTTATTCTAAGTGTATCCTACCACCCTCTAAAAAGACTCCCCTGTAAATTAAAATGTGTGCTTTTATAAAAATGGCTGCTTCATACTGAAATCAGTAACGTGGCAAAGGGAGTTCATTCAGGCTTTGAAGAGCTTTGTTTTAAAGAGAAGAAAAGACTTGAGCTTAAATCAAGGAGATTAGCTACAGCTCATCTATCACGACCTGACCGTTTAAAGCACCCCGAAAGGGGTATGAAGGATGATTTTGATGCAGTTCACAAGCCTTTTCCACTCACCTCTTGTGCATGGGCCTTTTAGGCTTCTGCAGGCTGATGTTTTGAGCAGGGGGCTGGACCCGCTGGCTTCCAAAGATCCCCTCTATTCAAATTATTCTGTGATGCATCCTGCTTCTCAGATATTCCAGATCTTGTGGGTCAGCACAAATCAGAATTCTTTCCTGTCTCTGAACTTTGAAGTTTTACTGACCTGTCCTACCTGCCATTGGTGGGACTTGTAGGAAGTCATTGATCATCTGAATCAGAACCTACTTTTGAATCAAAACTGAATCTGAATCAAACTACTTTTGAGGGAGCTGAACTGGACTTCAGATTTTCATTGACTAAAAAGAATCAAATTCTCATACAGAGAGCTTATGCTCATTAATCACCTGTGAGAACTTAATTTATATGCATCTACCTGTAGATATCTCAACTGTAGACTGAAACACACAGTTATAGTTTCAAAATCAGTAAGAAGTTAATTACTTGATCTTTCTTTAAAAGTTGATAAAGATCTAAGATAGGATTCATTTTAACTCAGTGTAGACATCAGAAGTAGTTCAGAAGAATCATTCCCTGGAAGTGATTCTGTTACTTTCATAAGATACCTGCTTTCATTCGAAATATCTCAGGGAAAACTATGGGGTCTCCTGATTCTTCTCCAGAAGGCCCCTGGTCCCCAGTGGGTCCAGTGTCAGATTTACTGGCCTTAGATGCCCTGGGGGGTCATAACTGCTTTTAGTTCAATTTGTTGCATAAATATAGGTCACTTCCTCCCAGAAGTTAGGAGTCCTACAAGATAAAGTACAGACATGCAAAATCAGGGCAAGACATGCTCAGTTTTAGCCCCCTGCATATCCCAAGCTACTAGACAGGGACAGACAGAGACCAAAAGGAGAAGAGTAGCTGATGAGTTGTCAAAGAAAATGCATAATGGTTTGCTGGTGTGATAATCACTTACCCCACAGAGTTTCTAAAGACTTTTGAATGGAAAACTGATGCTATTCATTATGCATGCATTGCAGATTTACCATTAGCCCAGTAATTTTTCTAGAATAGAAAAATATCTCCAAGGTAATTCATGTTTTAAAGTATCTACAAGAAACTCTGCTAGAGTCATCAATGTGATAATGTGGCTTCGAGGTGGGGGAAGAGAAACACCTGTCTTCTCATGGATTGAGGTTATTTGCTCCATGTACCTTCTATGTTTCAAGGTATCTGTACTGGTCTCTTAGCACAAAGAGAGTTAACTGCGATATTTGCAAAAATGTGATTTTGCCACACAAATGTTTTTCTGCATGAAAACCAATTCAATTTCTTTTGTGTAAGTTTGCTTTTTTATTAAATGGAGAAAAAAATAGGGGTGAAATAGAACTACGTAGGGTTACACACTGCCACTACTAAATCAGTTTGTACAGGACTGGGGTATAGTTATGGCAGTTCTTCTGAAGATAACTACTCAATTTAATCAAAGATTATATGAAAGCACTACAATAATAATTTTGAAATAATAGATGTGTGTGTGTCATCCAAAATAATACCCAAATTGTTCTGTTGGGCTATAATTTCTTAGTAGCAGTTCTCCCATTTTGCAAGCCTGCTATTTATAAGAGAATTAAACAGCATCATCAGATGGCTTAACTGACTCTGAAATTGTAGTATGAGGAAAAAAGTGGGAGTGAAGTGTCAGACCATCAATTGAAACATTACTCTAGCAATGTCCGAGGTGATCAGAGAACAAATAAAAGCCCATACTCCCACCCGAAACTACCAATTAGGGAAGAACCACTCATCCATTATCATGAGCAAATTAGACTAGAAAACTCCACTAGAGATTATTTGAAATTGGATTTTGTTTGTTTGTTTGTTTGTTCTGGCTGCTGGAAATTATTATGCTGACAGAGTTATTTTTTCTTTCCTCAGTTCTTCTCCTTCTTCTTCTTCTTCTTAAGTGAACTCCAAAATGCTGGAGTGAAAAGAGATGGAGTCACAAAGATATTTAGGCTCCTGATTCTAGTTAGATTTTTAGATACAAAAGACATCTAATGTCCCATAAAATCCATCCCCAAAAGCTCATGTTTCCTGGTAGTTCTGCATAATGTTAATTATTGTGCAGAAGAACAGTCCAAGCCCAAAAATTAGATGCATCAAAAATGAGAAATGAGCGTCATAACTGATGCTCTGAGTGAGACCACACTTTGTAATTAAGAGCAGATAGCAATAACCATACAACATGTGCTCAATGGGCGTATTTTAAATTTATTTCAGATAAATTATACAAGTACAAGAATTAGGTTCTGGTTCAATAATCTACCCACTGGTACCCTGGGCCATCCAAAATACATTAAGTTACGTCCAGTTCAACTGCCTCCCCTCATCCTCTCCTGATTTTGCTAGAAGTTACTCAGCCCTGCCCACACCTTTGTTTAAACAAACATTAAAAATAAAGCAAAACACCACAAAACCCCAATCCATGTTTCTGAAAAATTGTGAGCTGACTCTGCTCTGTTATACAGTATAATGACTGAATAACTCTGTTGGATTCTCTAACAAAATGTACCCTCACCAGCATAGAATTGACAGGCTAAGACACATTTATGGCAACTAATACTGTAAAATCTGGACACTTCACATGCTTTATGATATCCCACAGAGGCAAAGAAGGAAGAGTTATTTGACAACTGGGAGTAAGAGGCACGGAAAAGCAAAATTACTTATCTAGGATAACGTAAAACACCTGTGACAAAGAAGCTAAACCTGTGCCCCCTAATTTCCAGGCTTATACTTTAACCACTAGATAATCCTTCCTGCTCCAAGCCTAAAATCTTGGTGCTCTCATTGATTTTGCATACTATTTAAAGAAATATTTTCAGAAATGCACAGTTTAGGTGTCGGCTGAAGTGTCTGTCCACTGAAATGAAAGAAAAAAGTACAAGCTCCCAGCATGTACTGATGAATGGGCTTGTTCCTCTCTGTGTGCTGGACTTTTCATTCCCCTTTGCTGAACTTCATCACTTTCCTGCTGACCCAATTTTATAGCTTATTAAAAAGGTAATATAATCGTCTCATCTGTCAGCCACTCCTTCCAGGTTTACACCATCTGCAAGCTGGCTGAGAATTCACTTTTTCCCATCATCCAGGTCAAAAATGAAAATATTAAAGAGTATTGGCCCAAATATTGAAGTTAGGAGCACATCACCAGTGACTAATCTTCCTTTCATTTCAGTTTTCATGTTATTTTTTTTTTTAAATCCAGCCATCTAAAATGTAGTTGTTTTATCAGGGAAGTGGTCCAAGTTTCCTGTAAAGCCCTAGGAGAGGCAGAAACAGAGGTAGATTTGTGTCATACTAAAATACAGGTCTCTGCCCTGTCCTGTTTCTTTTCATTGACTGTAGCTGATGCCTTGATTACTGTGGTTAGACAGCTAGATTTTAGAAAATACTGCTGGGTTAGATGAATGTCACCCTTCTTTAAATAATTAAATTGAGCTATCACTAGAAGAATAGATTGAGAAGGGTCCACATCAAAACACCTCAGGAGCAAAGCACTCATCAGCATTTAACTCTGATTTGAAGTGTGCCATAATCAGCATCCACTCCAACTGGATTTCCACATGGAGTGTTCATTTCTTGTGAAATGAACATTTTTCTGACAATTTTAACAAAAAAACCCCAAAAAACTCCCCAAAAAACCTTAATTGTCAAAAAGTCACCATCTCCTAGGAAAATGCATCTCAAGGTATTCTGCCTGGCAGGTCAGTATTTTCTGCAGGAAATTCATAGTGACTGCTCCAGGTATCTTGCTCTTTGGCTATATCACAAGTCAAGAATTCACATTTAAAAAGTGACTTAATCCCTGTGAACCCTCTCTCCATGGTTGCTAATAAGAATTGTGACCAGCAGCTCAAACAAAGGACCATCAGTTTGTTTGAAACACACAACTTGAGACTTTGCAGCAGAAGGGGAAGGTACAGCAAAACCCACGTGTACCTTGCACTCTGCACAATTTCATCTCTAAATAAACAAGCCAAAAATAAAACAAAATGAAAAACAAAGTTCAACCAAAATGGAATTTGAGAACATCCCAAAGAAATACACTGTAGAAAGTTGGATATATTTGAGATAAACAGCATATGGGATTCTCAGGTGGTGCGAAAGATAAAAATGTGAATTTAGAAATGCTAGGAGTTTTATAACTGAAGTAAGAGTGTTACTGTTGGAGTTCAGCAACAGATAGTCCAAAAGCCTGTTTGCAGCTTTTGGGAGCACAGCTGCTTTACAACTTCTCATACTGTTTCAGTAGAAATCTAGAAACTTTTCTTTGTCTTTAAAATAAATTCAAGCTTCAGCTGGTCAGAAAAGCTGTATATATCCCTAGCTGTGCATGGTCAAAGCACTGGTGAGGACTGTATTGTTTCCATGCAAAAAAATAGAATTATGTTGGGTTACCTTCATTTGGAATCTTCTTAGTATAAAACTACATAAGATAAAAGTTGAGGAGTCTTTTAAGAGACCTATTTTGTGCTTACATCTGAAATTTTCTTATTTTTCTCACCAGGAAGGTCTTGGAGGTTTAAAGGTGTTGTATAAAGAAAACCCAGCCCTGTGAGTTTCACAGCTGGAACTCAGTTTTTTTTCTAGTTTTAACCCTCTTGTGCTATCAAACTGCGTAAATAAAGTCCATGATACCTTACACAGTGTTTAGGAATTTCAGTTTCATTTTTGGAATAGTGTGTATCCTGTTGCTTTCTGGCTATCTTCCCCTATGTTTTACTTCATCATGGTCAGATGGAGGAGAAAATTGAACCTCAGAGAGTTACCTATGAACAGAATTACACTAAGGACTAAAATCACCTGAATGTCCCTTCCTTCTGAAGAACAAAAATCTGAAAAATATTTTATTTAATTGCATAAATAAATATATTTCTGCTATTTCTTTGCTCTGAAAAATGCCATAACAAAATAATAAGGTAATAGATTCTTATGGTTGGTTAATAAGAGCAGAGCATCATGCTTAGAGATAAAGAAAGAAGAAAAGGAGAACAGAAGGTCAAAAGAATCTGGTTGTTTGTTGTTTCTTTTTTCTAATTTTTTGACCAGCTCAGGAAGCAAAAAAAGAGTCTACTGTTGGAAGAACATGACTTCAACTCACCCTCATAATTAGAAAGAAAAACCATATTCAGGAGAACAATAAGAGTCTTAATGAAAGTTCAAGGAAAGATCAGAAAGAAAATGAGCCTGGAAGAGAAGCTTTAATGTTGTTGTTGTTGTGTCATCTAATTTTGGATTTTTCTTTAGGTAACTAAAGTAACCAGCAGGCTTTTGAGGCCTTTTGTGAAGACTGAGGGGTGTGGACGACACTTCCAGCTTAGCTGGAAATTTGGAACCTCTATACAGTGATAGGGGAGAAATGGGCATTTTAGGGCCTGATTCTCCTGTTCGGATTGGAAGAATGAGATAAATAATGGTCTAGAAATAGTAAACTTTTTCCTATTGACTGTAAAAGAAATCCAGATATTTAACTCAGAAAAAAAGGTGCAGACTTTCACGTTGAGGCATAAAGAATCTCAAAGATGTTTATGTAGTTGGGATGCTGGGGCAGTGGTGGCCCAGGTCTGTGGGGTCTGTTACTGTGAAAGATGAGGAACAGGAGGGCTGGGCCTGTGGAAGAAAAGGACTAGCAAAAAACAAAATATAAGCTTGAAGCCTCCTTTATGCAAGGAAACTGAAGATAAGCTAAAGTGGGGATGGTTCAGACAAGGAGAAGAGGTGGTATTGTCACCATGTAGAAAGGTTTACACATAAATATATATTTTTCAATGTTTCTGTTATCATGGTGGTCCATACTTCAAAGAGGGAAAAAAAAAAACATGCTGCTTCAGAGTTCCAGCATTAGGTAAGGTAAAAATATGGAGAGAACATCTAGTGTCCAAGAACTTGATAACTCTCAAGTGTCTTTGAGCAATAACAAATACGCAAAAAAACCCCACAAAGGATTCATCTGTCTGTGTGTGCTAATGTTTAACAGATGCTGGTACTTACAGGAGTGTTATGAGAATTAATTAATGACTGCTGGTAAAAGTAAGCCAAGGAAGCAGGTTTTTTCCGTATGATGAACATATTGGGAAAGAGGCAATTTTCCCCTTTTTAACTTTATAGTAGATAAGTGAAACACATTCTTGGTCATGAAGACAAGCAAAAGGCTTTTAAATATATTCACAATAAAATTTGGAAGTAATTTAGTCATAGCTCATGAGTGATATAATATCCTGAGTTTGAAGGGACACACAGGGATCATCAGAGTCCAGCTCCTGGTCCTGTACAAGACAGCTCCAAGAAACAACAAAATAAAATTATCCCATGTATTTGTAAAGCATCTTTTGTTTAATACCACCATTACTTCATGTCTGAGAGCAGTGAGAATCTTCTGTTCTGTGCCTGGAACCCCCCTGTCTCACAGAAGTCTTGTACTTAGAGGGGGTTGCTTTGTTCTAATGCAATATGAAGAATAATTGGCAATGGGTCTAAATTCAGTGTTTAATTTGTAAATATAAAATTCCCCTGAACCTAGAAAAATCAGCTATGAGACAGAGACAGTTTAAGGACGATGTGCACATCCTAATGTGTGCTGTGTTTGCACATACTCCCTGTTTTGGCCATCCATGAGCTTTAGCCCTGCTGTTGATAACAGGAATAATAGTGACATTTTTACCACTCTCCTTGTAACTTTCTGTCTACTCTAAAATCAGAGTCACACAATATAAAGAGACATAAATAATACTAATTCTGTGTTTGTTCAGTACATAATACCTGTTTCCCATTCTTCTTCTGAATCACAGAATCATTAAGGCTGAAGAGACCTCTAAGAGATCATCCATTTCATTGAGTTCAACCATTAACCCAAACCCAACACTAAGCCATGCCCCCAAGAGTCACATCTATGCAGTTTTTCAACACTTCCAGGGATAGGGGTTCCATCACTCCCCTGGTCATCCTGCTACAATATTTGATAAACCCTTCAGTGAAGAAATTTTCCCTAATATCCAATCTAAATCTCTCCTGGTGCAACGTAGGGCTCTTTGCTCTTGTCCTCTCATTTGTTACCTGGTAGGAGGCTGACCCTCACCTCGCCACACCCTCCTGTCTGGGAGTTGTAAAGGGCACGAAGGTCCCCCCTGAGCCTCCTCTTCTCCTGGCTGAGCCACCCCGGCTCCTTCAGCTGCTCCTGGTGTTCCAGACCCTTCCCCAACTCTGTTGGCCTTCTCTGGACACACTCCAGCTCCTCAATATTTGTCTTGTAGGGAGGGGCCCAGTTCCAGACTCCAATGGAAACCAAGTGATCAAGAGTAAGATGAAGCAGCACCCTTGATGTTTGCACCCAGGCAGAAACTGCACCAGTTTGCAGCAGAGTGAACTGGGGCTGACCTCGATGCTTTGGACCCAATCCAAATCTGAAACGTCTGTTTTGTGGAGCAATTAGCACTAAATATATTTGCTGAATAAATGAATGTTTGGGCTCCAGAGAACAATTGATATAATTGCTTCTGAACGTCCTCCACTTCGCTTTTTTATTCCCTTAGCAATTCAATGTGAAGTTTCATGGATGATGTACTGATCTAAGAGAAGGAATAAACTATGGAATTCAGTCAAAGAATTTGCTAATTGTTAGGATTGCAGAGAGATTTCTTTTGCCATGGAATGTGATATATTTATAAATACATAAAATTACTTTTCCCAGTAGTGTTATTGCATGACCTTTTAACTGTCTTTGCACAGGATAAGTATTCTTTTTACTATTAATGAATAACGAGAGTTGCTAAAGCGTTCCATGCAGTGACTTTTAATTCTCTTGCTGGCAAGAAAGTCTCCTCAGGAAACCCTCCTTTATTTAGATGCGTGTAACATTTTGACCCTTCTTTCTGTCTTTAGGTCCCTAACAGCACCATTAGAAGTGGTTCAAAATCAAACTTTGATTCCATTTAAAATCAAAAGGACTGCAAAGGTTTGTGATGAGTGGTCATTGTCATATATGCATTGTAATAAGAAAAAAATATATAAGAATCAAAGAAAATCAAGCAAAAAGAAAGATCTAGTATGAGTCTTGTTAATTCCATAGTTCAAATGGAAGTTTAGTGTCTTCTGTCACTTCTCACATTCTGTTTTTCTGACCAAATTTTTAAAGCAACCTGCAACTGAGATTCCACATCTATTGAAATAGTAACTTATTTCAGTGTTAGCCTTTCTAATGTTGAGGTTATTTCTTGACATTTAAACTAAACCACATTTAACCTTCTTGTCTTACTGTAAACTTTGTCCTTTTTGTGGTGTCTATAATAGAGTAGCCATTAAAAATCAAAACAAAAAGTATTTTATTCTCTTTCCCTTTTCAATAATCTTTCATACATCCAAAGAAAACCTCTGCTAAACATATTCTGTTTTGTAAGTCTTTCCTCATGGGTTCTGTTTCCTAGATTGCTGATTTTGTTTTGGTTTTTTTTGTTTTGGTTTTTTTTTTTTAATCTGAATCGCTCCAGTAGATTTCCTTTTTAAGATTTAATGTCCAAGAGTGTACATAATATTCCATCTGAAAAATCATGAAACATTATTTCCCTTTTTTATTAAAAAAAAATATAATTTGTGATTTAGTTAAGCAAAAATCCAAATGATAAAAGAAAAACACAATTCTATTTTGTTGAGACTGAAAAGCACTGTTTCAGCTTTTTGTCTCAGTATCATATTCTGGAAGGCAGATTTTTTGGAAGATTGTGGGGGTTTTGGCAACTCAGCATTTTGTCTTGTAAGAAAAAATTAAGCCAGAAAATTTACCATAGCTCTGAGCAATTTCAGGAACTCAAGAAATTAATTGACTAAATATAAAGACAAAAAGGACATAAGTCTCCTGAGAATGACCACAAAGGCAGTTGAACCCTGAAGGGACATTTTGTTACCTCCATGGCATACATTCTGATTTTAGCAGGGGCTTTGTGTGTCCAGGAACGGAGTTCAGCAGCTGAATTGCTGGGCCGCAATTTGGGACATGGAGAGAAAAGTTTCTCATTGCAGTTTTCCCACCTGCACTGAGCTTATTCTCATTTTGCATCCCCACTTTCATATGAAAACATTAAAGTTTACAGCAATTTACTATTATTTCCTGTCATATTCAGAACTTGCTTTTCAAATTTCCTTCTTATGTCTTACGAGGGTGCACTTCTATTTATTTAAAAGCCCAAGCCAGGGGCCTTAATAACAATTAAGTTCCTTGAATATAAAGACAAATGTGGTGCCAGCCCTGAAGAGTTTACAATACACTCAATACACCAGTCCATACTATTTTCAGTTGAGCTGATGTAGTGTAACAGCAATGTTACATGTGATAAAACTCCCCCAAGGAGAAGAAAAAAAAAAAAAAGAAAAAAATCACAGAGGGCTTTGGATTTTCAGCTGCCCATATAATTGATTTTTCCTTCTGTTAGCTAGCTGAATATTTCCTTTAACCTCTGCTACTGTTGTGTCTGGCATCGTTTGTTCTTTAAGGAGAATATTTCTGCACAAGGTTTGCACACAATAAATGCAGAAAAGTTGAATATTTGTAAGCCTGCAGACTCCAGTAAAATATTTAGAAACAAAGGAGAATGCTAACAGCCACGACAATGCTGGGTTCCTGCTCCAGTGAAAGGACTATTCCTGAGTTTGTAATTGTCAGTGAAGCAATTAGTGACAGGTTTTATTCTGGTAAAGTTCTTCTCAGCAGTGAATTCTGTTCCCAGCATAAAGATAAAGAATCAGGTAATCAGGGATGTGGAGAAAGTACAAGGATGCAGAACATCACTCTTATATAGGATGCTGCTTGTTTATAGCCTTCCTCCCTACAGTATTCAGAAAAAGCTCTTTAGTGGGTGTGGACTGTGTTTAAATAGCACCTGTGGAGGCCTAATCTTCCAGTAAATAGCTATCACTATAATAATATGTTTGAAAATAGAATAGGGTTCTCAGGGTAGGGGTTGGATAAAGCAGACACAGAAGTAAAAAGAAGGGGAGAAAGAAGATTTTCTCCAGAATAAGGAAAAAAATGCCTTTTGGATCAATGTACAGTGCTGTTTTTGATGTAAAACTACTTCTGTAGGTGTGTTTGAGTTCTTATTCCCCTTTCTGCATAAGTTTTATTCAATAAAAATGCATTTTTATCCCATATGCATGCATTCCTTCGTTTCTCATCTGCAACCATATCCAGATTCTAACTGCACAGGTAGGTGATTTCAGTCATCTTAAACTTCATTTTTAGCTGAAATTCCTATTAATTGAAAAAAAACCCCTTTTAAATTCAAATAATGAGTAATAACAGTCACCTCTGGCTTTATTAACTGCCATCCTCAGGGCCTCAGAGACTTGGCCTCAGGCTCATGAGGCCCCTGGTCTTGGTGGACTTGAAAAGGGATGCAGGAGAAAGTGGTCTGTGGGAATGTCCCCTACACCTCCTGCACAGAGAAACACGAGAAGTGGGTTTAACTCCTTGTGCCAGTGGACATCTCTTGCCTAAAGGCTTCTTCGGTGTACAAAGCCTACAAAACCTGAGCTTCCACTTAATCCTCTTCTGCCACCCCTAATTTCCAAGGACTACTCCTCTGAAGAGCACCATCCATGCCCAAAACTGCAATTAAATCCTTGTGTGAGTCTGCAGTCAGCCTCTGCCTGCAGTGACACAAGAAAGTAATTCCAGTTCACTAAAATCCATGCATTTTACACTTCATATTGATCTTTTTGATTATTTTTCCTTTCACCTAAAAAAAAAGAGCTTGTCAAAGTGCCAGAAGATTCTTTGTTTCTGGAGTGCTAAAGAGCTTTCTAGAGTATAGGGCAGACTGACAGTTACAATTTTTTTTCCCTGCAGACAGAACTGATGATATTTCCCAGCATTTCTTGGTGCTAGAGTGCTAAGGAAAAAAAAAATCACAGCTGACTCCTCATAGTGACAAAAAGGCATAAGATTTAAGGAAGTTCTGATAATTTCAGTGGTGAACAGAACACACTGAGAGGTTATCTTCAGAGACACAGCAAGGTGTATGGATAGGATGAAGGAGGTTAACTTGCTTCAGTGTTTGAATGCAGGATGATCAGCAAATGAAGGGAATGAGAGCTAGAATTCATTGCAACCTGCCTTATCTAGATACCACAGTGGAAAATAATAACAAATTTGTTGCTTTTTTGCTGACTGCTCACTAACAATTATTAAGCACCACTACTAGGCTGATTTCTGGCCTTGACCTCTTTTTAATAAACTTAGATCTTACATCACCTTTTATCACAGTTCTGTTCTGAAACACACTGTATCACCTGCCACTGGAGATTAGTTCTACTAAAAGAGAACTTCTCTGTCCATTAGCACTCCCACCTGTGGCTTTTGACACTGGGTTCTTGCACAGGGAGCATGAACACATCAGTCAGATTTCCTTTTTTCTGTTTTGGATATATATTCCTATTAAAGCCAAATTCTGCCATTCTGGGAAAAAAAAATTAAATAGAACAAAGGGGAATGGTGTTCAACTGAAAGAATTCAGAACTGTTTTAGAATAGATATTAGGAGAATATGCTTTACTGTGGGCGTGGTGAGGCATAGGAACAGGTTGACCAGCAAAGCTGTGGCTGCTCCATCCCTTGAAGTGTTCAAGTGTAGGATGGGGCTTGGAGCAACCTGGGATAGTCAAAGGTGTCCCTGTCATCTTGTTGGAACAAGATGATCTTTAAAGTTCCAAACCAAACCATTCTAGGACTCTATGATTGCAGTTCTTAGTTTTCTCTGTGGTCCTCTTCAGATTAACATCAGAAGCATTTCTGAATTAAGTCATGTTTATTGTGCAGAATGGGGAGTATTGCAGAACATCTACTTTCACTCCCCATCTGGTAACTAATATACATTTGTATTTTGACAACTGAATACCTGAGGGCCATTTCACAGTGGGAGTGAATGTACATTGCAAATAGCTCCTGCTCATGGCCCAGGTTTTACACAGAAGGCATTGGATTGCATTTTCTCCCTGCTGTTCCTCCTGATTTCACCCAGATGTGAGACCCCAAGGGTCATCTTAAAAGGCTGAGACACTTAAATTAACACATCTCATCTTTCATAGAATTTCCTAACCAAAAGACCCTGTGTGGGCTGTCTGACTGTTGCTGGCTCTGAGGTACAATCAGTACAGTTTCCACACCAGGTTTTGTCTGCAGACTGGCAGAGGTTTGTGCCCTTGGAAAGATCTCTGCCTGTGCTGCTCAAACTGATGAATTTCCTGCATTTTCACTGCAAAGCCAGAAGTTGCACTGGCACTATCTCTAAGCTCTAGACTGAATGTGAAAGTGTGAGAAATTCATCCCACCCAGAAGAGAAATTCAGGGGAAAGTCAGTTTGCACGTGGGTGGTAAATCTGGCCACATGAAGAATTAGCAGGCGTGTGGAATGTGTGCTGCAGGACTTTACTCTGCATGCTCAGTACCATCACCTGAGGTGCAAGATAAGCAAGAGTCTAATGGGATGGATCTTCAGAAAAGTTCAGAGCTTCTGCAACCTGTTCGTGGTTTACCCCAGAAGAAAGTAGAGGGAGGTGCCTGTGATCCAGGTTCCTTTTCCTGCTGGACTGCCTGCAGTCTGTCCAACAGAATTTAAACACCCATGTCCCGTGATGAAACTTTTTCAGGAGAGAATTCAGCAGGACTTTGATGGGGTAAAGCAAACAGCAACACAGGCAGACATCAGCAAGGTGCAGTGTTTGCTGCAATCCATAGGAAGCCTTATTTTAGTATAAGACATGTCCCTCTTGGGAGAATATATCTTTTCTACGGATGGACCAAAATGAGCTTGCTGATCTTATAGACTTTTTCAATTTCAAAAAATTACGATTCTGTAATAACACTGGCAGCACTTACTGCCAACAAAATAATGTATCTCAGAACAGTCTTTATGGTTCAGCACAGAACAGAAGGGAGGAAAAATACACTGGAATAAAGAGATTCACTGTATTTGGGTTGCTGTGTATGTTAAGATTTGCAATCATAACTGTGATGGATACAAATTAGTGGTCTTTGCTTAATATTTATTACCATATTGTCTGCCTGTGAAGAGCAGAAATGAGTGGTTGAATAGATCTTGCTTGAAAGGATGCCCAGTTTCTCTGGAGCTTCCTTTAAGCTCTACTTTATTCTTTGTAAAATCCTGTTTTGGGTAATTTCCCCTCAGCAACAGCCCAGCAGTGAATCATAAAAGAATGAAAAAGTGACAGCTGATGCAATGCTGAGGTTGAACCTTGATTTCCAGCTAAAGTTTCATTTTAGATACTAGGCTCCATCAAGAGGCTCTGTTGTTTTCTTTTAGGCAATTTGTTTCATGTCTCTCTGCTCCTTTTTCTCTATGTTGGTCAGGCTTGAAATTTCAGCAGTTGATCAACATGTCTCACTGGACTCTGGTGAGAGAATCTCCGCAATACTGGCAGGACACCAATAAATAAGTGTGTGCTAAACCAGAGCCTTGTTATCCTTTTCAGTGTTGAGCTGAACGGTGGGTTTAACTGTTGAAACAGAAAAATGCAGAGGTTATGAGTCCTGGGGAGACCAGAGTGGAAGGTTGCATCAAAAATTTGGAGAAACAGTTTGAATCTTGGTTCTTGGGGAGTTTCAATACTAATAAAAACCAGTATAAGTTGCTACACTTCTGGGTTGGAAATCAAATTCATAAGACATAGAAGAAAATTGCTAGATAGTAGAATGAGAAAACAACATTGAAGTCAAAATTTTTCTAGGATGAGGGTAGATGATGTAACCCTGAAGCAGAAAAGGGCACATTCCCTTCTGGGCTGTTTTAATGGGATGGTTGTGTGTCAGTCTCAGGGGGTAACTGCTCTCATATGCTCAGCTGGAGCCTTGTTTACAGGGCATTGAATATAAAAGATGAAGATCAAGGGAAGGACAATGAAAGATCTAGAAAGCTACTGTGGAGGAGCCAGGTTTGCTTTATCTGGAAAGGGGAATCTTGATTCAGTTGCCAAAATATGTCTATCTAAGAAAACTGGAGCTGCCTTATGTCATTCCGAGCATCTGCAAAGGCCAGGCCGATGTCAGGGAAGTGGAGACCAGGCAGGACTACTGAGGCATCTGAAATGGTGCCACATATCTGTGTTTGGACAACCAAATCACTGTGCAGAGGATAGAAAGGAAATATCAGAGTGTTTTAATAGCTAGGATATAGGTGTTATTCTTATTCTTCTTCTTATTATTATTACTACTATATCTAGGCCTAGGCATCCATCTGAGAGTGAGCTGAACTGTTCTCCAGGATTTGTTCACTACCTTGTCTAGATCTCTCCTGACTAAAGGGAAACCTCTAGATATCCATACACAGACAACAAAACTTGGCTCTCTTGGTCTCAAGCTAATCTCCCTGCTGAGATGTCACTTCAGTTGCCTGAACCATGTGCTGTTCTGGTAGGGCATGGATCTCCCAGAGGTGCAATGTTATTTCTGTCAGCCTTATGAAGTGGTTCTGACTACCTCAAAGCTCTTCAGATGGCACTGAATGCACGTGTATGTGACATTTACATGGAGAAACATCAGCTGGAGACGGAGCAGCATGTTTCCCTTCCTGCTAGGACTGCAAATGCTGAGGGTTTTGCACTCCAAAAGGAGCATGGCACTCCTGGAAATGGAACCCCTAACAGCTTCCTTAATTGCCCTGTAGGTAGGCAGATCTCCAGCATACATGCAAAACTGTAATTGAATGTTTTTTAAGATGAAAATTCCTTAGGAGGGTACCTCAAGATGGATGTGTGGCTCTCTGAGGTTGAGGATTTCTCTCCAAAGTGCAGATATGTTTCATAGAATACTGGAGTCATCAAAAGCTTTGGGTTTGAAGGGATCTGAGGGATCTTCATGTTCCAACCCTCCTGCCACTGTCAGGGACACCTCCCACTAGACCAGATTGCTCATTTCTTTTAAGGACGTTTTCCCAGGAAGAGAGTTTGTCCCAAAGCCACACTGAAAGCTGGGAATGATTTCGGTACCCAAACTGAGAAATGGAGCCAATCTGTCACATTAGGCATTCACCTGTCTTCAGAGTATGAGTTTTTGGAATGACTAATAATGAATCAAATCCACCTGATAATGAACAGCTCACTTACCCTTCACTGAGCCTGTTTCTCCACCCCAGCACCACTGAACAGGTTTTCACCGCACCAGCTCAACAGGGAATGGCTTTCAATCACCACTGGAGACCAGCGTGGATTTTTATTGATCCAGGAGTTGCAAGTGAAACTATATGCCATGTAAGAGTTTTGATGAAAATATCAGAGCTGCTGTCACTCTGAACAGCACCAAAGATTGGCCTGCTGATCTCTAATCAAAGTTTTTTGGGTTACTTCTATGACAAAGCCAGTAATTCACACTGAAAATCCTCCACAGGGGCCAGTGTCATATCAACCTTATTTAACATCTACTTAAATGTTATTCCTGCTATCTACAATCAGTACCCAAGTTCAGCAGCTCAGACAGACTACATCTTGCACCCCTTAGCTGCTTGATCATGTCAGTGAATTATTCCTGTCATTTTCCTCACCTTTTTTCTCTACCTTTACTCTTGTCTCTCTTTAGACTTTGACTGTGTCATATTGAATTTACCTTTAATTCCAGCTAGAGACAAGACAAGCAAGTCTGCTTTGTGAAATGCCTCACATAATTTCGGGGCATCAAAAGGGAAGATCAACATTTGCTTGCTGAGAGTGAAATGCCTGCATGAAGACAACCCATCACTCCTGCATTCACTCCCCATCCTCCCCCTTATGCTTCTCAAGAAAAGTGATACTTCATGATAAATTTTGTCACCAGGGAGTTTACTTGATGATGATTTCATTTTTGGAGAATGTTTCCCCAAGAGCAAAGATTAATATGGAGAGAAGGATGGAGTTGTTTGCTGGTGGAGATATGTTCATTGGCACTGCAAAGTGGAATGGAAAAAGTATGAGAATTGCGGTTTTCTTGCACAAGTAAAGGCAGTGGTGTGTGGTCCAAGAAAATTTTCAAAGTATCTCAATTGATCTGATTTAATTATTACTTGGTTATCTGCACCTGTGGCTTTAACTCAGGAGGAGGCTTTATAAAACTGCTTTTAAAATTTGAGTTATTGCCTCCATTAAGTTGGCTAAAAGGAACCAATTCATTACATTAAAGATTGTTAAATGTCACAGCTGCACCGGTATCTTATTCAGTGTGTACCAGACTAATATAAGGAAAGAATTTCAAGTAAATATTGAAAGTTAAATTATGACCCAAGAGCTAACACAGTCTAATCCATTAATTCAGTATAAATATAATTCCCCCTTTTTTTTTTCCAGGAAGAGAGTTATTCTTAAAGAAGCACATTTAACATTTGTTTCAACCTCCATGTTTTCATAGTTTTACAGTCTGCCAAAAAAAAAAAAAAAAAGAGTATCAAACATGATAAAAAAGTCAACAAAATAACAACTTTTATTTTACTGTTTGTATGTAATGACTAATCAGCTCTATAAATTCCCACAACTCTGCTATTCTAGGTACTGACAGCTTTTGCATAGGATGTACTGATCCTTATCAAGAGTGTGAATTCAAGTGAATAACATTATTATCAGAGGTGTTGATTTTATTCAGACTCTGCAGTAACAAGTTTTCAGGAAATTTTTTAAGGCTGCACTTATATTCAAAACTCTTATTTTTAGAATCCTGTCAATCCAAAAAATGCTTTAAAATCCATGTTAGTCATATAATGTGCAGTTCATCTCACCTCATATCTGAAGTTCTAAAAAATAAATAACTACATCTGAGCAGGTCATTCTGACCTCTCTTGATAGTCCGAAATGAAAAATAGGCGTTTTCAGAGAATGATTAATAAAATCTGTCTCATCTCCAGTTTTAGAATACTAGGACACCCTTTATTATTCCCTTTCTCTGTCCATTACATCCTTTGCTTGTATAGGGTCAAACTCAGGTATATAATATACTGTTAAAATGTCTCATCTGCAGCAGGTGGATTCTAATTCTCAACAATTTATGAGTTATTAGGAAGTTTTACACGTATAAGACCTAAACTTTGATCAGCAAGAACTTTGAGGGCTCCAAACTCTGTATTTAGACAGCAAAATAAAAAAAAAAAAAAGTGTCCAAGAAATAATGCTGCTTCCTTCAAACACAGACTTCTGATGGATTAATAAAGCTTAAAGGAAGGATTTTGATTTTCTTCATTGCAGAGGTACCCTGGCATAGAAAATAAAGGTGATTCCATAGACTGAAGCTGTTGGTTTTGCATTATTTCTGTGTTTGAATTGTGATGAAATTTACACACTGAGGTAATCAACAAGTGTCAGAATCTACTTTATATTATTCAAGACATATTTAAACATTTAATACCAAATTAAAGAAAAAAATGGTAAATGAAAACAAAACAAAAAAAAAACAAAAACAAAAACAAACAAAAAAAATAGAGAAAACAACTCCCCCTCTGCATTATATGAAATGCCAAGTAAATTAGAAAACTAATTTAAGAACCAAGTCATAAATATCTACTTTAGCAGCTAGAACTGAGACATAAATAAAAACTTAGCTAATGATTTATTTAAATTAGGCAAGTCAAAACTAAAGGTATGGTTTATTTTTAAACACTGATGTTTTTCTTACAAACAGCTCAATTTCAAATTCCCAATTAATTTCAGCTCTTTGTGGATATGAAGCTTCAGACTGAGCCTTAACAATGTAGTAGTATTCATCAAAAATTCCCACAGGAATGCCATAAACCAACATCCGAGGAAAATTCTGCTTGGCTGTGAAGACAGTGCCTGTCACAGCCTTAAAAAGATGCTCTTGCTCCAGTGGACTAAATGCTAGTGCAGATCCACCTGGTAGGATCCCACCTGACCCAAAAAGGCCTTGTTCTTTTCTCTAACTTTTGCTTTAGTTCAGTTTAGCAGTACTTAAACAGACTGCACAGCATCAATAACACAGAATTCTGACAGCTTTGGATGTTGTCACTGTACCTTTTTTTTTTTATTTAAACTCTTCCTTAGCAGGACTTAGTGACCTTTTGGACTAAGAATTTGGAGGCCACCTGACACAAATCCCAATGGCAGTGACTCTTCCCAGTATGAAGAAATTAAAATGTAATAAACCTATTTTTGAAAGCCACCTTGTAATAATTATGCTGTGTGTCTGCCCTTGTAACATAATTAGAGAAATATAACACATAGTCACACACTTGTTCTTAATTATTCTAATCACATTTGAGTTTTGCAGATATTTCTGCAAAAAGTTTTCAGTGATAAGAGCAGCTGCTCCAAAGAATTTGGCAATTACTACTTCAAACCAGTCAAGCCAGGATATTGCATCTTTTTTAATAAAAATAAAACATTTGATACTTTAAAAGTGAATTTTAATGTCCTAAGGATATTTTTATGAAGAGAGGAATCTTTATTTCATAAAATTTAGTGCAGCATAGTAGATTCAGTTGACTTGTAAGAGCACACGGAGTTCAATTATTCCTTCAGGATTTTTGGGTGGGTCATCGTAATTGAACATAAAGTTATTAAACATTTTGACCTTCTGCAACAGTTTTAGAGTTAATTCAGAGTAAACATTTGTTTTTGAGAACTTCTTTTAGAAAAAATGTTAAAAAGTAAATATGTATATGTATTTGTGGCTTTATTTGCATATGTATATATTTCCCTAATTTCTACCACTTCATGTTTAATTTGATAGTGACAGCTCTTGGTTTTCTCTCTCATGGAGATGCCAGAACATGTGTATATAATTGAATTCTATTCTGTCCTAGCAAATTCTAGCTTTATATGATGAGATGTAATCACTGAGAAATCACTAAGAAATGCTGTTTATGTTTAAGTGTTAGAAATATCTTTCTGTAGTTACGGTCCTCTGACTTTACCTGCAGATGGTAGTTTCTGATATATTAAAGCTGTATAGTCGGGGATGTCTTTTTCACAAAATTCTGAGTCTCTTTTTTATATTCACAGTTATCTCTTCAGCCAAATATATCCTTCAATTAGGTGGATTCTACTGAGAGATAATCATCTGAGTGTCATCTATCCCATGAAGTATATTCAAGGTCGAATTACAGGCAAACACACCTGAGCCAATGCTTGCTGAGTCTAATGGAAGGGCAGGCTAAAAAGAAGGGCCAGAATAATGTTTCAAAATATGAAGTGAAATCATGAGGGCATTCAGTTACTGAAGTTCAAAAGGGAAAAAAACTTGCACCTATGGAGACATTATTTTATCTATATAAAAACAAAGGTGTCTAAAATTCTTCCACTCTCTACCCTCACATGGTATGCATAGATATATTTTCTGCTTGAAATAATTTATAATTCCTTGGGTGGGATTCAGGTGCCCAAACTTGGGCATTTAAACCCAGCAGAGATGCCATAAATTATCAGAAATCCTTGCATAATGAAACAGAGGACTTAGGAGGGACCCACAGCTTCCCAGAGTGGACTTCTCACTGGACAGCTGGCTTGAAGTTCAACCCCTGCTCATGTATCCTGGGAAACACTCAATCCATTTTATTGGTTGCTTCGAAGGTTAAACTCTATTGTTAAGTCCAGCTTGCAGCACTGGTTGATGGGATGCTACTACCCACTTGTTCAGCAATAGGAGCGGCAGGAGACTAATGGCCCAGGAAAAGGGAGACCATTCTGTTAGGATCTGATTATTAAGAGATGCCTCTGTCAGACCATATCCGTATGCCAAAGTCAATAGTACAGATTTTATTTAACAGCAAATGTGAGGTAGAGCCATAGAAATAGGAAGAGAGAGGTGAACGAAGAGAAAGAAAGTGAGAGGGAGACAGATTAAGTAAGGGTATCACCACCACCTGGATTCCAACAGCATCCCATTGGTCCTCTTTTTCTGGTCTTCCCAGAGTGTTCTTCTGCAGGTACCACTGTTGTACAGCCCAGGTCCCAGATATTCACAGGGCATAGGTGCCATGCCCACAACTTGTTCTGGCATGTGTATAAGGACTTGCTTCCTTTCTCACATTTTGCCATGGAGGGAATTTTTGTCTGGGTAGGGTACCCAGAGCTGACTCACCAGGCCTGGCTTCCTGTTGTTGCCATCTGCTCTCATCACAGGATCCCGCAGTCTTCACAGGGGAATCTTCTCTGTTGTGCCAATTCCAAACCTTCACCTCAGTTTAGACCTGGAATTAACACCTTCCTGCCGTGGTGGCTTATCTTAGGGGAACTTCCATCTTTGCCGGTGTTTTGAGACGTTTCACTGCATTCTCTAAGTGCTTCCACTTTCTATCTCAGGACCTCTGTCAGGTCCTCCAGTTTGAGAGAGAACAGGGAGACTACAAACTTTTCATGCTGAAAATGAGAACATATTTATGTCAGGAGGAGGAAATGAGATGTCCAAAGACCAGCAGGCTATGTGGGAGAAAGGGAGGAAGGAAAGAAAAAGAAGAAATTGTGTGAGGGAGAGAGATAGGGAGTGAGGGAAGGAAAAAAGGAAGGGAGGGAGGGAGGGAAGACATCAACTCTGACTGGACAGTAACATTTATAAAGCACAAGCTATTCAAGACTTGACCATTTGAACATTTCTGGCTCAGCTAAGCAAAATATGCCTCTGCTCAATTTTACCTCTAGTATTATTATTTTTATTTTTTCCATACATAATATTGCAAACTCCTTTTATATTTTTTAATCCTATTTTGTAGCTGTTACTCTATTGCAGGCAATTTTGTATTATTTCTTCTCTTCCTCTCTCAAGCCTGAAAATCATACCTTTCCCATCATATCTTCAAGTCCTTTTGGTCCCTTTCTACTGTGCCTCTGTCGTGCCCAGAGCTGACAGTAAATCTCAGTTTCACGCAGGTAGTGGTTATGTTTAACTCATTGCTTCTCTCGCCTCCAGATCATTAATGAAAAAGTTAAGTAAAGCCAGGTCTTGCATATATCCCACCTAAATGTGTTACCAAACTTTAAATGCTGTCCTTTATCATTGATAACTTTGTAAATTCTGTTATGAAAATAATAAATTATATATTGAAATAACATAAACCCCCTCTCTGTCTGCAACCCTTGTGACTGGTGAGTCATTTGGAATAGCCACTCAATGTGGCTGTATAGATGTGGCTGTAATCAACAGGGTAACTTCCACTGAGACCTTCTGGGAGCTGCCAAAAAAAATCTTGATGATGGAGTCACCCATAGATCCACCAGTTTGATCTGCATCACACGAGAGCCATGGGGACCATTTCCCATTATGCTGGAAACAAACAGTACAATGACATCCAAGGCCAGACTGGTTTAATTTAAATGAGAAATCAGAGGCTTCTGGGATCGGGACTGCATGATCTCCACAGATGTAGAGCACAGTTTCATTTTTTCATCAATCTGCTTACATTAAATTGAAATACCTGAAATTTGCAAGTCTTTTATTCTCCTTGTATAATCATTCAGTAGGATTTAGCATAGTTCTGACTAGAATTTGTGGTTTTATTTATATTTCTCTTTTGCTGCCATAGTCAGTGTTCCAATACAGAGATATATTCCATTACAGGTCTTCTGGTAATAGGTTTCCCTAACAAAAAACCACAAAATGTAACCATTTATTTCTACGTGAATCTGTATTTTATATCATCATTTCCTATAAAAGAATATGAGGTTTTTCAGATGTATTATTCACTTATTTAGGAACGTAGGAGATTCAGGCAAGGATTTGTGAATGTTCTTTGGGTATGTGTTTTGTTTTTTTTTAACTCAGTCCCAGAAATACAGAAATACTGTGTGAAGGCCTTACCCTGCATCGCTGAACTCAGTGGGAATTGTAGTCTGTACTTAAAACCTTTCTGCAAGACTTCAGTGCTGTGTCAGTGAGAAAGAATCATAGAATGCTTGATA
Source organism: Dicrurus megarhynchus (assembly GCA_013399195.1). Taxonomy (NCBI): domain Eukaryota; kingdom Metazoa; phylum Chordata; class Aves; order Passeriformes; family Dicruridae; genus Dicrurus; species Dicrurus megarhynchus. The sequence goes on along the minus strand of VXAD01010121.1, from coordinate 459,757 downwards.
ATTCCCATCTGGAATCTGCTTCAAATACTATTAAATTCATGCTTTTCTTCCTAAGGAGCTAACACTCCAAAGCTAGGTACCATAAAATGCATCTAATCAGGTTCAGGTTGAAAAAGATCATTCAGTTTTCCTTGAGAAAAATTAATAGGAAATGTGAAGTATTTAAAACCCCCAAAACTGTAGACAATACTTTTCACTGTGGTTTGTGACATCTGGGTAGATGTTTTTTTCTAAACTCAGAATAATAAGTCCTATATCTGCTTTCATATATAAAGGATTTATTTAGGATTAAGGCTATGTTACACCACAGTGCTGTAAGGACAGAAGAAGAGTGCCTCTGTTCTCCATCTCCATATTTTAAGTGACAAATTAAATAAATAGGACAAAAACTGGAGCAGCTCAGCTCTTCATGGAGTAAGGACATAAGGGACCCACCATGATTGTTCTGTTCATTCTTAAAGGATATTACATGCTCCAAATCCTTGCTGAAATGACATTTCTCTGACTTTTGTGTGGCTACACAAACTCTGATGATTGAATCCAGCAGTCTGTAACTCTCAGCAGTTTTAGGATAGAGAGGGGGAGAATTAAAGCTTTGCTTAACAGCACAAGGAAGGGTTGGTAGTAAAGCTGAGGCAGAAAGCTCAGCTTATGGGCATCCAGCCCTGCTCTGTGCACTTTGCAGCCTCTCCTCACTGGGGCTGTGTCCATCCTCTCACCTCTGCACTCTTCCTGGGGTGTGGATGTGAGCAGCCTGACTGAGCTTAATGACTGACCCTGCTCCTCCCTGAAGCACTGAGCCATCCTGGTCCTGACGCTCCTACGCTTTATTTTCCTACACAGCAGTGCCAGCTTAGTGTTTAATTTTGTTTCATTAGAAGAAAATTATTTTTTAATTATAATTCATTATTTCTCTTAGTATTTTCCAGACTGATGCTGACAGAGGCTTAATGGAATCCAGTCCCTTTTTCAGTAGAGAGCATTTCTTGCATTCACCTCACATCTCCATTACGGGCTGTCACAGGCTTCATGCACGGCAGTAATGGCCTGGGAAGGCACTCATAAATATCCTGCTCATCTCAGGAGTGGTGTAATTGAGGGTAAACACAAATCAGTGGTGTTTGCCCACTCCTAACGTGGGTGCTGCAGGTCTGTCCCGCTTCTCCCTGTGCAATCTGGGTGGCTTTTCCTGATTTAACATCAAACTCCTGCTCTGAGGGGCAGAAGAGGCTTGCTGAAATTGAGGCAGTTCTCTGGCACTTCTACTGTCTTCTGTCCATGCCCAAGTGCATTAGCAAGGACTGAGGGTTTGTTTGCTCAACAATTACATAACTCATGCTTTCTAAATTTATGGAATTTACCTGGAATTTGTCATTCAGAAGATTTTCAGGCTTTTATGTGAGTGTAATGATGTGTTTTTCTGTGATACTGTGTTTTCTAAGGTTTCTGAAGTCAGAGAGAAAGAACACATCTTTAGTTTCCTCTCAGCTTCTCTCCTGGCCACGAATGGTGTGCGATGGGATTGTGGTGAGGTGGCCTTGGCTGGAGGTCAAGTGCCCACCAAAACTACTCTGTCACCCCCCTTCTCAGCTGGAAAGGGGAGAGAAAATATACAGGGAGAGATCGTGCACCAGTTACTGTCACAGGCAAAACAGACTTGACTGGGGGAAAATAATTTAATGTATTACCAATCAAATCATAGGAGGATAATGAAAAACAAAAGCTAATCTTAAAAAACCTTCTCCTCATCGCTCCCTTCCTAATGGGTTTGACTTTATTCCTGAAGTCTTTACCTCTGCCTCTCCCACAGCAGCGCAGGGAGGTGGGGAATGGGGGCTGTGGGTCTGTCCTGGGGCTGGCTGGCCTTGGATCTGCCAGACACAGGGGAGGCTTCCAGCAGCTCCTCAGAAGCCACCCTTGTAGCCCTGCCCTGCCATTGACAAAACCTTGACATGCAGACCCCGTACAGTGACATTTCTGCTGAGATCAACATGTCACACACGCAACCCAACTTTTTCTCTCTCAGGGAATTTTCTACTCTTCCTTCCATTCTTTCTTCACCACATAATTTTGAATTTTGAACTCCAGTTTGACGGCAGAGCCTGGATCCTCTTCATTCTTTCTAGCATGCAGTGATATCATTTTCATTTTGCACTTTGACATAGAAACTGTATTTACCACATAAAATTGGTCCAGCAGATGTAAAAGAACTGAAATCACCAGGTCATAGTTCATTGCACAGAGGGGATCACTGGCTCAAAGGATAGTCTGCATGTGATCAATAGAGTGAATTAGTTTGATAAAGCACATGAGCTTTGAGTTGAGGACCATTTTAGTCCAATATGCTACAAATATTAGGTCCAATTCTTAAAATATACTGTTTAGTAGAAAAGTTGTGCAGGAACAAATTTGCAAAAAGAAAAAATAAATTTATCTTTTTTTTTTTTTTAATGTCATTTATCCATGACTTCTCTCATTTTAGGATTCATGTGTGGTAAAATTTAGAGAACAATTCTATCAACAAATTTAACTTTTTCAATATTTCATGATAAAACCTAGTGGATTTTTCAAACTGAAAAAAAAAGGGCAATGATCTTAGTCACACGTGCTATTAAGGAATGGTAGGTAGTTTGGTAAGAACATCACAAAATTATTTTTTAAAATCAGGTTTGCTGTAATAGCTTTGCAAGGCATCTCTCTGCTTGCAGGAGTATAGCAGGGAATAATACATTTAGCAGGAGCTGCATCTTGTTGATTCCTATACTGAGAATACTGGATTGTGAAGTCATCTGTGCATAATAGCACAGGGAACATCAGAGCCTCAAGTGTTTCTTGGAACTAAGGAAAACAAAGAACAGAACTGTACTTCCCACCTATTTCCACCTTTCTCTTTCCCCTCTCCCCACTGAAAGGTAAAGGTCAGTGTCCAAAATCCTATGAAGACCTCTGTGTCCAGCAGCAGCAAGGAAGGATTTTTATTTTTTGACTGTTTACTCTTTCACAACAGTGTTTCCCTATAATCTGTGGGGCCAGGAGAAAGACAATATAAATCTGTTTGTTATTAAATTTCCAGTGTGCCATTTCTTCCCTTAGATCTCTAGGTAGCTTTAACTAGCATGGCAATGGTTAAGCAATATGAACTCTCAAATTTGTTTTAAATAATTATACACTAGAAGGGTTGCATTGAGAGGTGAATGCCTATAATTTGTGCCGTGCCAGTAGCTTTCAATTAAATCTCAATTTGATCTCTTGGAGCATCCTGGCCCAAATTTGCAGCTAATTCTACCTTGATCTTCAAAATTTAATCAAGTATTTAGGATTGAAGAAAGTAATTTCTTAGGTGCCGCAATGACTTTGTAATCTTCTACAATGAGGTACTTCAATGATAAACATGAATAAAACTAAAAGCACTTTTGGGGTGGGATGTCTGAGGATGAATTGTACATCATACACATGTTCATTCTGTACATGAGCTACAGCAGGCGAAGGGGAACACCTGTCCTATGAGGAAAGACTGACAGAATTGGAAATACATTGATGTTTATGCAAAGTATTTAGTGAAGATCAATTAAGGTGCAAAAAAGAAATTTCCACAAGATTAAAAACTTTGTCAGAAAAATAGTAAAGATGAAATGGTAGAAAGGCATTTCAAGGTTGCAGCAGATAATTCTGAATTTTTAATGCCTCACAGGATTGAAATAGGCCTTTTTTCCTCTTAATTGAGGGTCAATAGAAGTGTCAGACACTTCTGATTGTGGGAATAATTAATTGAAAGTTATGAAACCATGATATGCAGTCTTGCCTGGAATCTACCTTCCCTATGCAAAAGAAAACAGCATTTTTGTACGCCTTGTATTTCCTTTATCCTGTCTAGCAAGATGCAACAAGACAATCTGAGGTGACAATGTGAAATCATAGCATTTGTACTTGTGTGGCCTGGACTTGTGCTGCTCGCTCCTGTTTGTGAAGTGTGCTTCACATCAACAGCAAGCACCACACAACCCTTTGGATTGCTGAGAATCTCAGTGTGTGATGAATGCACGAGTACTTCTATGATTGTCTCTCTGTGAAATACATTGAAACATCACAATGAAACGAAGGGCATTTTCCCAGCCAATTTGCTGACAGCGTGAAACTTGGTGCTAACAAGAGTTTTGCAACTTGAATGAGTTTTAATCAACCCTTAATGGAGAGTTTCTCTGTGTGCTGCAGTTATTAGTCACATTCCCTTTGATTCCAATGATTTGGGGTCATATTGTAAAGGCGCTGTATTATTTCTGAAACAAAGAGAAATAAACAAGAAGTTCCCACTGCTGTCTACCAGGTCCTGCTTTACCACCCAGCTTTGAATCCATTTCTTCTTATAAACACATGTATGCACATAATTTTGAGACTACAATGTTTTCCAGCTAATGGGATACTTCTCAAAAGGATTATAGCAGTGGCCAAGCTTTAAATTAAATTGAATTAAACATTGAACACACTCGTCTATTTGCTCTTGGGTCTCATTAACACAGAGCTAGGAAGGATATTTTTACCATTGGAAGTATATTTATTTCCTTACTCAACTCTTAAGGCAGGGAGGTTGTTTATTCAGCAATTATAACTTTCCTTTGTTATGTTTTCTTTTGGTTATTTTATTCACCTTCCATTATCCCTTGTTTTAACACAATTCACTGCAAGCAACAGTCTGTCTTCATCTGTTTCAGTTTAAGTTTCTGCTCTGTGCCAGGTCTTGTTACACTGGACTTTGGGTATGTTGGGATATTAAGTAGATATCAGGCAAGATGACCTTTGGCCAACAGCAGGAAACTGCTCAAAGTACCAGAAATCTCTTGGGACTGGACAGATCTCCAAAGTGTGTGTGTGTGAGATACGATTTTCCAGTCAGTTTTGTGTGATTTCTCATGGAAGGAAAGATGAGTAAGACATTTGGATGAAACCCAGTGGATGAAGTAGTGGCTGTGGGATTCGTGAATGTACATTTCCTACACAGATTAATCTTCAATATCTAGTCTAAGAATACAAACTCTGATTAATCAAGGGATACAGGCAATGAAAGTCTTCAGTTCATATCACTGTGATTTGGAGAACTGAGAGGTCATCTGAGTCACAGAATCATAGGATGTGTCAGGTTGGAAGGGACCTCAGTGGATCACCTGGTACCACCTCCCTGCTCAAGCAGAGTCATCCCAGAGCACACAGCACAAGATTGAGTCCATTTGGTCCTTGAACCTTGCACTTGCCTTTGCTGAACTCCATTCTCTCCCTCTTTGCCCATCTCTCCAAGCTGGTGAGGTCCTTCTGAAGGGCTGCAGAGCACTCTGGGCTGTTGGCCACTGCTCCCAGCTTTGTGTCATCAGTGGCCTTGCTGAGGAGGCAACTACCGCATCGCCCAAGTCATTTATGAACAAATTAAACTGTACTGGGCCCAAGATAAAGAAGTGTCTATTTTTCTAAAATTAGATCTGAGATCAGGATTCCATTCCTCATGTCTCTGTGTACCAGCAAGGGGACTCTAAACAATACCTACAATAAATGCAGCTAATGTTACAATCATTACATACAGAGGGTTTGCTTTTCACTTAGCATCTTTCCTCTCCCCAGAAAAAGACTACTTTGAACATCCTGAAGCTTTTTTCAAATTCACATCTGATAGGGAACTTTTTAAATGTAGCATTAACTGTCCCCGTGATATCTCACAGTACAGACATCGCCACATCCAAAGACACTTCAATGAGCACATCCTACAGGTGTTATGTAAAAGACTATTCTAAGGAGGGATATGTTCATTGTCTCCTGCTGACATTGTTCCATTTTATTAAAATCCTCATACTCCCCTGGAAAAATAGTTTAGAACGCAGGTATCTGGCTTCTTAGAAGAACGAACTTGACACAAGGATTCTCAGACGTCATTCTTCCTCAGTTCTTCCCGCTAGTGCTGTTCTACTTTGCATTTAATGTTTAAAAGTCTTTGGAGACGAAAAGAATTGGTCCTTGTCAGGGTAATCAGGACATGTGCTCTAGAAGTGGGGCACCTGTTTTTCAGTTTCAACGCTAATGAACATTTAATTTGCGCGTAGTAGGACACCAGCCATGGGTGAAACCAAAAAGGATAGAGTCTTCCCACACGTGCACAACATAGTGGACACTCAGACAGGAGGTTTGAGAAGTTTCCTTCATCTCCCTGATGGAAATTGGGACTCACAGTTTCTTTCAGAGGGGAGACTGCTTTTGCCAGCAGACTGTGATGAACCAAGGCTTCATTTAGCTTTCATTTTTGCAAGTAGAGTAGTAGTGATTTTTTTTCAGAGCAGTTACATAGTTCCGATTTTTCTTCAATAGGAAACAACAAACCCAAACTAAACATAGGTTTTACTCTCCCTTCTCTCTCCTCCCCTTTCTCAGTTCAGCAGTCACACCGAAAGCTCCCTACTTTGAGAAGGCTCTAACCCTCATGATTAAATTCCCAAAGAACGGCTAGAGTCCCTGGAAATCAGCCCTAGAGTCACCACTGCCACTAAGGACTAATTCCATTTTCATAGCTCTACATACATCTTGAGCAGCGGAGTTTTGGTGTTTGTGTGTGAGCACAGCATTAATGCAGATCCCACATATTTGTGATTTCCTCTGTGAACTGCAAGGAAGGGTTCCTTCACCTGAAAGCACACATAAGTAGGCATTCTTCATATGCAAAATGTCAGTTTATGACTATTAGAGAGGCATATTTACTGTTGGCATGCATTTTCCTAACTTCCCTCCTCCCCATTCCTATCTGCAAGCAAAATCATTCAAAGGATATGAAAAAATGTCAAAACTTCAATATATTTATTTCAGAAGTGTTCATTGTTATCTGAAAATACAACTCCTGATGTACACATTGGAGTTAAGTGATGATAAAACCTCAGGCAAAATAAAAATAAAAATTAAAAAATTAAAAGACATGAAAAGGAAATAATCATACTGACATTTCCCTGAAAATTGAATGTTCTTTTTGGACAAACATCGAAGACTGGTTTCATTACTGAGTGTCAAGGGGTCACTCGACAGCAAAAGCTCCTGCATGTCACTCAATTTACACTTCAGCATTTTTCCAACAGGAACTTGCTTTCTATAGGGGAAAAAGTACTGGGGTAGCTGTAATGTTAAATGAATAATGAACATATAAGACAGCTGTTAAGGTACTATAACACCCTTCTAATTACATGGGCAATAGGATCAGGGTATGCCTGGTGAAACTTTAAAAAAAACACTACCTCTTGCAGAATTCTAAAATATTTCACTGCCAATCAAACTGCAACACCCAAGTCTGCAAAAGCATTGTGATCTTGTTGTTCTCCCCATCTATGATGTTACTTTCACTGTAGGCCTGAAATGGGGTTGTCAGACAAGTTGACAGTCTGGTATTATGGCCTCAATTCTGAGGTCTGAAAGACCAATCTCCAAGGCCCATTAACTTCAAATTCTAGGAAGACTATAATTACATGAGAGTGTTAGTTTTGCCTTGAAAGCCAGAATGGGGACCTCATGGCTTGAGTGGAGGAGAGGAAAACCTTATTCACATTTCTACTCTTAGCTTCCTGCATGACTTTAGTCAACTTACTACTCTTGGAAATTGTGTCTAAAAATCAGTTAATGTTACCTACAGTCTTCTGCAGCAAATCTTGAAATCTGTGTATGAAAAACATTTCATGAAACATCATCTTACCATCTCCATTATTTTTTACTTTTCCTCCTCACAGCTTACAATCACCTTTGACATAACATTACTCACAATGGACTCAAAAGATTTGTATACAATTTTCCAAGTTATTATGTTTAAGTCTTCTCTGTCAAAGACTTATATGCAATGAGAGGTGTTTTTGTCATGGCATAGGTATATATCTGATTCAAATACAGCCTACTATTTTGCAGTTCCATCTGAGGTCATTACTCAAATCATCTTTTTTTATTACTTTCAGTGCCCTGAGTTTCAGAAGAGTAAATAGATTATTGGGAGGTGAATTAAAATGCGCTGAAAGTAGAGGACTGAAGATAATTTCGAAGCAGGATAGGAATTAGCCAACACATAAAATTATTTGCCAAAAAATAAAGGTCAACATGAATGTCTTCCATATTTGAATTGACTTGGGAAAATAATTTCAACCAAAAAAACCAAAGCCAGGTGTTATGTGTTGAATGAGATGTTTCTATTAGCAGAAATAACCTGTTCTTCACACTTTTCTGCTCACCATCATCTATAACAGATCTGTGCTCTTCAGTAGAATACACATTTAAAGCAAACCAAGAGTAGGACCAGTCTTACCAAGGTACTACTTAGAGTCACGAAACATTTGAAATATGCATTTGATATAAAGCAGGGTGCCATAAAGATTTTAAAAATATTATTGAATTAATAATAAATAGGTTCCTTGCATAAAAGCTTGAGCTCGACAATCAATTCTGGTTTGAGTTCGCTTGAGTCTTGTTACCACAGCTTCACCATTATTTTTCTGTACCAGTCAGGTTTTGAAGCACATCCAATGTTTGGTAGCAGATGGAGATGCCTGGGTGGCTCCCACTCTCCTGTGTAAGGTGTTTGCTCACACAGGCGCTCTCAGGTGAGTCAGCAAGAGCTGGAATTGTTTAGCATTTTCAAATATTCCAGATTTTTCAGTTATGTGACTTATGAAATTTGATATCCAATTTGGGGCCCTCGAGTTAGAGAATATCAGTGTGAAAACACTGAGTCCACCAAAGACAGAGAGAATGTTTTTCTTACAAACATTTATGTCATCCTTTTAAAGGAGAAATTAATGGTGGCATTTCAAACATAGTCATAATACCTTTTAAGCACCTGTTCCAAACCTGTCAGAACGTGAGTTTAAAAATGTGTCCATTTGCTTATATGAAACTGGGAAATTATTTGATAGTTTTACAAGCCTGTTGTACTCATGAGCCTTTATTTCACTCCTTAAAAGTCATTATGAACAACAATTGAACCTATAACTGTTTGCCTCCCCCCCACCTCAAGTACACTGTTGTTGTTTTATATATAATCTTTCTTTTTCCACTATAAACCACTTTGAAGTATCAGTGGCTGTTCTGGCTGCTCCACAAACAGGCAGAAAGTAGCAGAGTGGGCAAACATAATGGCTAACAGAAGAATGAGTAATTAAAACAAAAGGTTGTGTGTTATGTTAGGCTAACATTGCTACTTTGTCTTTTTATTCTATTGGCATTTAAAAGGAAAAAGGAAATTCTAAGCAGTACTAAACTAAACATAGTTCATGAATACAAAGTGTTTCTGTCAACAAAGCAAAGATTGCAGTTTATACAATGCAAATGAAAAATTGTTACAAAATTCTATTGTTCATGGATCTGGAAAGGTTTAGCATATCTGTGGGGATTATCTAAGTCTATGTTGTGTTTACATAGGCTTTTCTTCTCTCCTAACCATTTTTTATTTTCTGAGTTATGTAAGTATGAGATTTACCTGGTTCAAAATGTGGGTGAAAACAGGAGTGTACAGACCTTAGCTGTAACCCATAAACTCAAGCATTGGATTAGGTAAACAAACAAACAAGAAAACAAAAAAGAAACTATTTGGACATAATTCGAATTTCAGATGCTCCATTGCCGGGGGTTTATGGAGGATTCTTTGAATTTGGTTTGGTTCCTTTTGAGGTTAAGCTAAATTTTCAATGTTTTATGGTCTAATTTTAAATGGGGGAAAATTTAAATTAGTTACTTTAGAGTTTTAGTCTTCCTCTTATATAATATGCAATGTTTTTTAAGTTGTGTTCTAATTCAGTTTATTTGTGTATTGAAAAGTGTAAAGTATGGACATTTCTACAGAATTTCAGGGATTATCAAGGCTTGGAAGAGTTTACAAAGAGAGTTACTGTAATTAGTCTTAATCTAAATTGCTTAAATAGAGTTCAGAAGATATAAAAATAGCTACAACCTAAGACTTACTTTTTTTTTCTTTTTAATGTTTCTAGCTTTCTATAAATTTTCAGCTATTGAAGGATATCACCTTTGTTCTTTACAGAGACTAGAATGCAGAGAATTTCAGTTATAGCTGAAAAGAAAATAACTTACCTTTTTTATTAATGGTTGTTTTTTACAGGAAACAAATATATTTTATTTCTTTGATATGTTTATTTGCTGAAAATGAAATTTGTAATCAGGGAAATAAAATGAGTGATCCACCCTAGCAGAATTGTATTTATGTATATGAATATTCTTCATTAATATCTCAATATAAGACCATGCCATTCTCCACACAGTTATACAGAATACACAGAATTAGAGTGTACAGTATGCACTGGAGCTGGGAATTCTATTGAGGATGAGTCAGTTCTGTGTTTTCATACTTGTTGGAAGAGTTGTACAATTTTTTTGATCAAATAAAAGAAAAAAGGTTGGGAAGTTCATTAAAACTAAAATTTCCTTCATGGGAATTTCAACTAGTAAAAAAGCCTTGGGTACATAATGGATTTATTTTGGTCCAAAAATAACCATGTTATCCCACTGTAGCTCCAGGGTTAGGTCACTCGTGTGGAATTAATCTCATGGCACATCAGCTGTTTGTTATGCAGGTTTTGGGTTTGAGACAACTAAACCTTGCTGTTAATAGAGGTGGACAAAAAGGAAATGTAAGAGTCTGATTCAACTCTTCTGCTGTAAAAATCTGCTTTATAATAAGACCAGTCACACCCAGAAATCCTTTCTTTTGTCTATTCACAATAAATGGTATTTAGGCAAATGTACTCACCAAATGTTAAAACAGATAACAACATTTTATGTTTCTCCCTGATCTAAAAACAAATCAGGAATTTGAACCTGATGCTTCTGCTATATAAATATAGACCATAAGGAGGGATAGGAAGCTTTCCTTATGTGCTGCTTTATCCATGAAGGTAGTTAAAGTTATCAGAAACCAGACTTGGATAGTGGTTTGGGTGTAGGAAAGGGAAATTAATTTTTCCTCTTTGCTCCCTGAGGAATTTTTAATGTGCAAAATTTAGACAAGAATGCTATTTATTTTTTTGCACGATTCCTATAGCAAGCTTAAATCAGAAATCTAAAAACAAAATAAAATTAACACCATAAAAGTAAGTGTAGCTCAGAAAATCTCACATCTTCATGGGACAGTAAAGCCACATGTGAAAGAAGATTGAATTTCTGTTTTAACTGATCTTCTTTAAACTATTGGTCAGTCAGCACAAAAATACTGTTACTGCACAGCCTATTGGCACCTTGCTTTTATGTTTTCTGATCCCCTTTTCTATTGTCCAGTTCTCCTCTATGCTCACATTGTCATAATTGCTATATCACTGACCAAGATTTTCCCCTTCTCAGCTTCCCTTATTATTTACTTATATGCCTAAAAATCACATGAAAGGATTCCTCCACTAAAATTAGATGTTGTTTTTCATGTAATCCAGGATGTTCAGTCATTTGAAAAGTTGACTCTCCTCAAAAGAGGCTTACCTTTATTTTCATAGTGAGCAGGCACTCTGAGAATACTTTATTTCACAGCTCTTTGTATCCATGGCAAAATATTCTAAAGTGCAGTTTGTATCAACCATTGCAGAACACTGGAACATGAAAAACACATAAAACTATTTGGTAATCTAGTAAGGAGGAGAATAACACAAAAAAGAAAAAAAAACCCAAACCAAAGGAAATTCAGAAAACCACAGAGTTGCTGCAGTACCATGAGTTTCTTTGAGAAGATAAAAAACCACCCTGTTTGAAAAATGTGCACTACTGGAGATGAAGTTGGCAAGGGATGAAAAGAATAATAAGAGGGGCTTCTACAGGTATGTCAGCCAGAACAGGAAGGCCAAAGAAAGTGTTCCTCCCTGAAGAACAAGCCTGGCAAACTGGTAGCAGCAGACAAGAAGAAGGTTGAGGTACTCAACAACATTTTTGCCTCAGTCTTCACTGGAAACATTCAAGGTCAGGTTGGAAAAAACTCTGAGCAGCCTGAACTTGTGGAAGATGTCCCAGCTTATTGCAAGGGGCTTGGACCAGATGAACTTTAAACCTCCCTGCCAACCCAAATTGTCTTATTTTACCCTTCCAGGATGCAGTTGGATTTGGGTTTCTTTATGCAGACTCACATTGTACTTTGTAACATTACAATCTGCCCCATACAAATATTTTTTTGTTCCACTAACAAGAAATAAGAATAAATCCCAATAATATTGTATTTTCTATTGGGTAGCCAAGGCAAATGGGTTGTGCCAAAAGACGTTGTGGTCTAGCAGACAGTGTACTGGGCTGCAATTACAATGGTCTTGATTTTATTTTTTTCTCTAATAGAGGCTTACAATGACACATTTCTGAAGTCACTTAATCTTTCCTGTGCCTGTTTTTGCTCGCTGTACAGTAGAAATAATGACAGAAGTCTATTTTGTAAAGCACTGTGAGACTTACTGAGCTCTACATAGGACTTAGGAGATATTGACATTTAATGCTAATACAACAGTAATAAAATACACTTTTTTGTGCCAAATATAGGTAAGCTATTGTTTGTTTTTTTTAAGTGAACCAAGCCCATTGTGATAAATTTGCAATCTTTCTTTGTAATTTTCTTTTACTTGTGCAGTCATGTCTGTGCTATGAGTATTGACCCTGGTCCGAAGGACAAAGTTTGAGCACATCAGGTGTGAGGTGGAGCTCATTTTCCACTTGAGTTTCATCCATGAAGTGTCCAGGTCACACAGTTGGACATCACTCCGCAGTTAAACCTGTGCATTATGAGATTCACTTTAAAATCTTACTCCTGATTTGTATTTGTTCCCTGCCCATGGCAGGGGGTTGGAACTAGATAATCTTTAACATCTGTTCAAACCCAAACCATTCCATGATTCTGTGGCTGCACAAAGCATTGAGTCGCTAACTGGTGGTGACAATCTGACTCCTATTTCCTCTAGACCTATAAATATGACTTCTGTAGTTACATCACAAAAGTCTATTCCAGCCAATAGCATTTTCTAGAAACACTATTCTGCAGGAAATTAATGTAAATGAAAAATATGGAAAAGGAATGAATGATCCACACACCAAGCTTTAATTACACCAACGAATGGGCAGAGCAGATGAACATCACTACTGCCAGTCCTGAACACACTGTATGTACAAGCAAATTCCAGAATCCAAGCTTGACAGTCCATCAGTTTTCAAAATCCCTATTGCAAGGGCACCAGCCACGAAAAGAGATCCAGGGCCAGAAACCATATGTGATGACCGGATGTTAAAGACATTGGCAGCAGCTGTGATTGGAGGAACTTACACACACAGAAATGCAGGGTGAGGGTGCCTTTGCTTTCTTCATCTATATTCTGAACATCCTTTTGTTCTGTGATAGGATTGGGGACTATGAAAAACTTTGAAGTAAATAATTTCAAAGGAAACAATCAGTTCCTATGGGCTGATGCAACGCAACTGATATTTATATGGTTTTCTAAGGGGCTGTAGCAGAAAAGTTTCTGAAGGTCTTAAAAGAATATCTGACTCTTTGCAAAAGTAAAGAAAATGACAGAAAAGTCCATGAAAATTACCTACAGACATTTACTCAAATAACAGTACCAATAATAATAATAATAATAGTAATAATGTATCCTTATTATTCTAAAGAATGTTTTTTCAGTGTGTCTGAAGATTTCTCTTCTAATGTTTCCTTTTGTGCTATTCAGACCAGAGCTTTATTATTGTGACAGATGACAGAAGTTATGGGATCTAAACCCATTTAAACAGGGATGCCAAATACAACTGCAGAAGCAGCTTTTAATCCAGCATACCATTTCTCTGAAGATCGGCACATTAGATGTTCATTGTACAACACATCCAAGACTGCCATCTAATGCTGCTCAGTGAAATTTTTAGTTCACTCTTATATTTTTGGCATAATATAACACCAGTAGGAAGACTGCAGCAACATGAAAACATTCTTAGAAAATAATTTTCTTTAATCAAATAACATTTTGTTTTGCTACTGCTGTTTAATTCCCTGCCGGTTTGGATATTAGGCAGTAAGTAAAAGCATTTTTTAAATGGTATAGCTGTGATGAAAAATCTATTAACAGAAAATTCTACAAAGTTGCTTTATGTAACACGATAAACATTGACCTATAAGTGTTTATTTATGCATTGTCTGTACACTTAAATTTATCAGTAGGCTGAACATTTGTGGCACTTGAAAATTCTTATCTGAACTTGCTTCTAAATGCCTTGCAAATAAAAGCTCCTGTAAATACTGTAGTTTGATCCAAAGCCATTGAACTAGATAAGATCAATAAGCTGATGGGCTTCAAATGGCTGTAGACCATGTACTTGAATAATACATCAGGTACCTTGATTTTTGCCATGTTAGTACTTAGTCATTCAATATTAAAAATAAAATGTATTTAATCTCACTAAGGACTGTGTAATACCAGGAAAGAAATGCTTTTACACGAGTAAATTACTCTCTTCCCTAAAGGAATATTTTAAGATTTATCAAATTGGTAGGTGATGGAGTATAAGGAATTAAAATTGACTTCTTTTGCAAGTTTACGCTTCAATCCTGACCCATTAATTAGTCTTAGTGAGGCTGTATCTGGAGTGCTGTGTCCAGTTCTGAGCTCCTCAGGACAGGAGAGACATGGAACTCCTGGAGCAGGTCCAGCAGAGGGTGGGAGAGAGGATGAAGGGACAGGAGCATCTCTCTTATGAGGAAGGACCGATGGAGCTGGGTCTGTTCAGCCCTAAGAGATGACTGAGAAGGGATCTCATCAGTGTCTATCAGTATCTAAAGGGAGGTATCAGAGGATGGATCCAGGATCTGCTCAGTGGTGACAAGGAATAGGATGAGACACAAAGGGCAGAAACCGATGCACAGGAAGTTCCACTTGAACGTGAGGAAGAACTTCTGTCCTGTGACCGGGCACTGGAGCAGATTGTCCAGAGAGAGTGTGGAGTCTCCCTCACTGGAGATACTCAAGAACTGTCTGAATGCAATCCTGTGCCATGTGCTCTGGATTGACCCTGCTTGAGCAACTAATGTTAAAAGCTATCCCTCTCCACCACCAGTGTGAAACACTGCCGCCTAATAGTGAACAGAATTTGATGTGTGATAACAAATATTCTCTGAGTAGCTGCAAAGTCCTTAAAGTTAACCAGCAGTGCTGCACCCCACTGGCTTGGCTTTCTCTATGTTAGCACAACATGGTAGATTCACTTCACAATATTAATAAAATCATCATTACCTGGCATCTCCACTATGAGGATGGGAAAGAGATTTCATGTCTCTCAGGGATCTAGGAATTTGGTAGAATTCTCTCTACACCACTCAAATTTTGTGTACATTGATAAGGGTCAGGTGCTCTGACTATAACAAAAGGAAAATGTAAAAATTTCCATTCTGGATAATGACGTATAGATTCCATGTAAAGAATCCACAACATGTCAGAACCCACCGGCTTAAGGACTGGAGATTTCAAAATTATGTGTAAAGCATGTGATGACCAAATAAATTTCTTCAACACTTGGTAATATTCTGGTGTGAGCTTCATTCATGCTTTTAAAACCTGCCATTGAAATCCATCATTCAAGCTGTGCTGGTTGATTGGATGTGGTCAGAATAAATCATACTGAAGGTCTTCTGTTTTAAGAATTTTAATTCTTAAATTCCAGTTAATTCTTGATTCCAATTAAATTCCAGTTAAATTCAAATTATGATGGACTTATCTAATTAAATGTAAACATATAAGGTCAGCTAATTTTCTGATTAAACACATTGATGAAATCATCTGAATATGGTCTATGGAATCTGTGGCATCATTATTACACATCTTAAAATGAGTAGTATGTGTCTGTACTGAACATACATCAAACCATATGGATAGCTGCACTTTAAACTCATAAAATTAAGCAGATATAAAATCTTTCCGTGGTTTTCAGGCAGATCCAAGAGAACGGATATAAAATTTTCTTCACTTTTTATGAACTGTTTACTAATTGAAAGCTCAGAAAATTTTCTAGAAATTAAGTAATAAAAAGGTTTGATATGGGCCAAGGATCGAGAGTATGGACAATTAAATACATATTTACTGAAATACATAGCAATAATCATCAAGGTTTAAAGTGAACTGAATGCTGCATAATAATGTCATTCAAATTAGTGATAACTTAGGGACCTTGGGGAAAATAAATTTTCTGCAATTCAAGATTCATACTTAGAGATTCTTTGAGTCTACGTTTCAGAGATTCAGAACAAATACACCCCAAGCTATGGTGTTTAACAACCCTTATGATAATTTCGAGAGGCATTTGGACACTGCCCTTAAATGATAAAAGGTTTAAACTGTTGGTCAACCCCCAACTGGTCAGGCAGTTGTACTACATGTTGTTGATCCCTTCCAACTGCAACTGTTCTGTTCTGTTCTATTCTATTCTATTCTATTCTATTCTATTCTATTCCATTCCATTCCATTCCATGCCATGCCATGCCATGCCATGCCATGCCATGCCATTCCATTCCATTCCATTCCATTCCATTCCATTCCATTCCATTCTATACTTTTTTAATCTATTCTAATTTATTTTATTCTAATTTATTTTGTGGGGGAAAAGTGTCAGTTTTAACAGCTTTAAGGATCTCTACATATTATTTGATCTGGACCTAACCAAGGAGAGGACATCATTGTGAGGAAAAATCCTCATGGGCAGTATTTAGCTTCCTTCTCTGTTTCTTTTCCCTTCAGCTGGAAGAACTTTTTGGATTTTTGACATCATGTCAGCAAATTTTTGCTTGCTCATTCTTTCAAACATAGCCACAAGGCATATTGAGAATCAAAATTGCTTCAGTACTTGACAGTAAGGGTTTTGTAAATCCCTTCTTATCCTTGATTTGTAGAAAGAAAGTCGGGATTTGCAAGTGAAAGTATTTTAGTTTTTCATTCGGGATTCATTGACTTAATTGGTGAAACTGTTTTGAGATTTGTAAGCATATTGTGGGACTCAGAAATACTTTGAGAGATTTGCAAAATGTAGAGACCTTCCAACGTCAATAACATGCTCCTCAAAGCAGCTGAATATCAAAATAGCAGTTTAAAACAATTTTGGTTTGTTTTTAATAATGCCTGTTCAGCTTTTCAGAGATCACAGACTCTGAGACATCTCAGTTACTGAGATTTAGGGCTTTGTGAGACAGGTGCTGCTGTGAGTTGTTATTTTTCTCCTGACAAGTCACCTGGTGCCAATGAAACAGACAGGCAGGTATCAGGTATTGGACAGCTGGAGAAAAGGTAGGAAGAGAGATCCTGGCATGGCTGGGAGATGTAGGGTCAGACCCTGTGCAAAGACCACTACAACACTTTGCTCTCAAGGTCACATCGTGGAGAGATTAAAAGTGGAAATGGCATTTCTGTCACCTCTGCAGAGAAATCGGAAAAGGTCTCTGATGGCTGTTAGGTGTTTTTCTTACTTTGGCCCTTCTAATGGAAAAAACCTCACAGTAAACAAGTGCCTGGAGGAAAAGGACCCACAGTGGACCAGCATTGCCAGTTTTTAATACCCTCATTTAGAGTATTCCTACAGGACTTGATCCAAATCTTGCTGAAATCAGTACCAGACTTCGGATTCACCATTTTAAGAAAACAGAGACTAATCCACCCATAGAATGGGTGTCCAAATATAGCTTTGGTGTCTATATAGAATAGAATAGAATAGAATAGAATAGAATAGAATAGATTGAATATTTCAGTTGGAGGGGATCTAAAAAATCATCTAATCTGACTGCCTAATTCAGAGCTGACCAAGTTAAATTATGTTGTTAAGGGCATTTTCCAAATGCCTCAAACACAGCCATTCTTAAGCATCAACCACCTCTCTAGGAAGCAGTGTTTTACCACCCTCTCAGTAAAGAAATGCATCTTGTCCAACCTAAACCTCCCCAGGGGCAGCTTTGAACCATTCCCATGCATCCTATCACTGGATAATGGGGACAAGAAATCAGCACATCCCTCTCCACTTCCTTCCTCATGAAGCTGTAGGAAATAATGACGTTGTCCCTCAGCCTCCTTTTGAAGGCCTTCAGCAACATCTGTGATCCCAACAGCAAGGGATCCTGCTGTTATTTATGCAGCATGTCAGGATCATGGTCCTTGTCACTGCAGGTGCTTTACAAATACACAGGAAGATGAAACCCCCTATTCTAACAAGCTAACAAGATAGTAGCTGACCATAAATAACAATAGCAGGAATGTAAGAAAGAAGGATGACAGCAGCAAATATAGGAAGATTACACTGGTAGCTACCGAGCAAGTCGATGCCCTGATGAAGGCAATGACATTCCTATTTACAAGCAAAAAAAAATGAAATCGATGGTCCATGGCTGGTTGAGAGCCAAAGCATCATATGCTGGCCAATTCCTCATAGACATCACAGCACACGCACCTCATCTAAATCTTACAAGGAGCAGGTAAGTGGGTAATGCACTGCTTCCATGCTCAGTGCAAGACAAATCCTTTGTTGAAAATAAATGTGGTAAGTCTCAGGTAGCCAGAAGTAAAACATATCTATGATTCTAAACCGTATCAGATTTTTTTAACAGTAAAAAAAAAAAAAAGTTAAATTCGTGCTCAGAAGTTTCAGGGGTAAGGAATTTTTACTTATTTCTATGGAAAATGAAGGAATTAATCAGTGTACTGAAAGTTGTTTGTTGCCTTATGAAATAAGTTTATACATTCTGTGAACTGGTATTAACAACCAGAAAAACCAAATTAATTTCTGAATCTAATCTAAGTACAAGAGCCTCACAGCCTCACCATGTTTAATGACCAGAGCTGTGGGCACCTCAAAAGGCCAATTCTAGATGAAAGGGGGAGGATCTTCCCTCAAATCATACCATTTACTCTGTGGATCCATTTACACATTTTTCGGCTGAGTGGTGTAAACACTCCAGCATTGACACCTGAAATACAGGTCAGTGTACACGGCAGACAAGGAAGACACAGGTCAGTGTCATGTCTTCCCCATCCATGCATATTTCATCAGTAAAAAGAGATATATAAACCTGATTTCCCTGATCAGAGAAAAAAATAATAAAAAAGGGAAATATATAAAAAGTGTTAAAAAAACCCCCAGATGAAATCTGGGAGCTCTTTAAAAATAACTGAAGTATCTAAAATCTCATAAATACACATCAAAAAGAGAGGACAACATTAGTTATAACCCTTCCAGGCTCAACAAAAGACTGGAAGCAGAACTTAGAAATTAAAAGGCAATATTTAGCAAACAGAAAAGGGAAGCAACAGCTATCAACCAGGAGGGGAAGTTATAGGTTTTAGAAAATTAAAGCAGTAAAAGAGCAAAATCTGACTGTCTGGAAGAAGGTAGGTTCTGAATAATAGCTATAATAAAATTCTAGTGCTTAGGGGGGTCGTAGAACTTTTAATGAGATATATGTTTATTCAGTATTTCCGTTTTGTATCTTGAAAGAAGCAGGAGGATGTATTTGAATCACATGAACATGATAAAGTATTTTCCAGTCCATTAGTAGCTGTGGAGGGTGTTAAACATCTCTCAGACATAAATAATTTTAATTCAGCAGGCCAGGATACTTGCTTGGATGGACTCTGTGTGAGTTAATGGAGGACATTTCTAGTTCATGCTCTGAATTTTGAATAGACAGGATGAATAGACAGGAATACAGCAAAACAGCAGCAGGCTGGATGAATCCTAGCACTGTATGAGAAGAATCAGAGAAAGCAAGGTGGTGTAGGATACTATGGACACAATTAGCCTGATATCTGTCACAGACATAATTCAAGAAAAAGCTGATTCTGGTATAAATTCATAAATTATTAGCCTGAGAAGGTGATTAATGTCAGTCAATACTACTTTTTTTCCACAGGAAAATCAACGCAATCAAACCAAAAACCCCCACTTTTTTTTTAAATGACTGGCTTGATAACTGCAAACATACTAAGACTTCAGAAGAGTGTGGGATTTAGTATTTCACTACCTTCTGGTTAAAAGTTGTCAAGAAAGCACATTAGGTGGGTTGAGAACTCAGTGACTGTCTATTCTCAGAAAGAGATTCAGCAGAAAATTGTCAGCCTGGGGAGGAAGAATAGACAAAAAAGATTTGCAAGGACTTGCCTAATGCCACTCAGTATTTTCAGGAGAAAATCAGAAGAAAAAAAAGAAGACGTGACATTAGGACTAAAAGCAAGGAAAATGGTGAGGAACTCAAATCAGTTTGCAAGTGAAATTGCGTGTCCTAGTGAAAAGCCCTCCTCCAGCCTTCATGTAAGTTCCCTTTAGGTACTGAAAGGCTGCTTAAGGTCTCTCTGGACCATTCTCTTCTCCAGGCTGAACAGCCTGAACTCTCTCAGCCTGTCTCCACAGCAGAGCTGCTCCACTCCCGTGATCAATTCAGTGGTTCTCTGGACTTGTTCCAATAGGTCAACACCTTTCTTGTATTGGGTGTCCCAGACCTGGATGCAGGAGTCTGGGTGGGGTCTCACAGGAGCAGATCACAGGGGGAGAATCACGTCCCTTGACCTGCTGGTCACGTCTCCTTTGATGCAGCCCAGGATGCAGTTGGCATATTGAACTTTTAAAGCATAAACACCCCCAAGTCTTTTCCTATAGGGCTGCTTTCAATCCATTCTCTGCCCAGCTTGTGGTTGTGCTTGGGATTGCCCTGACCCAGGTGCCAGATGTTGCACTTGGCCTTGTTGAACTTCATGAAGTTCACTGGGCCCATCTCTCAAGGCTGTCCAGGTCCCTCTGGATGACATCCCTTCTCTCCAGTGTGTCAGCCACAACACACAGCTCAGTATCATCAGCAGACCTGCTGAGGCTGCACTCAATCCACTTCCACGTTGCTCACAAAGATGTTAAACAATGCCAGTGCCAACACTGACCCCTGAGGAGCACATCTTATCACTGGTCTGCACTTGGACATCAAGGTGTTGATCACAACTCTTTGAGTGCAACCACCAAGGCAATTCCTTATCCACCAAGAGGTCCATCTGTCAAACCCATCTCTCCAGGTTAGAAACAAGGATGCCATGTGGGACAGTGTCAAATACTTTGTGCAAGGCCAGACAGGTGGCATCAGTTGCTTTTTCCTCATCCCCCAAAACTGTAACCCCGTCATAGAAGGCCACCAAACTTGTCAGGCACAATTTTCCCTTAGTGAAGCCCTGTTGGCTGTCACCAATCACATCTTCCTTTTCCATGTGCCCTAGAACAGTTTCCAGAAAGATCTGTTCCATGATCTTGCTAGACACTGAGATGAGACTGAGCAGTTTGTAGGTCCCCATGTCTTCCCTCTTATCCCTTTTTAAAATTGTGCTTCCCCTTTTCCAGTCAGTGGGATCTTCACAGGACAGCCATGACTTTCAAACAAGACAGACTGTGGTTTAATCACTTTATTTACCAGCTCCCTCAGGACCTGCAGTTGCATCTCATCAGGTCCCGTGGATCTGTGCACCTTCTGGTTCCTTAGATTTTCTCAAATCTGATCTTCTACAGCTGACAGTTCTTCCTTCTCCCAGTCCCTGCCTTTGTCTTCTGTGATGTGGGCAGGGTCACTGGGGCACATGTCAGTACAAAAACCTTTTCCTTGAGTACCTCAGCCTTCTCTGTATCCCAGCTGCAGTTCAGTTCTTTCCACTTGGCCAGTGGAATGCCCCTTCCTCAAAGAAGTGCCTTCCTAAGTGCCCTCCCACGCAAACACTGAAACCCCTAAGTTTAGTTTCAACCAGATGAAACTGAATAAAACTAGACTTTTTTTTTTTTTTTTTTTCCGAGAGTAAGGATGTTTAATTACTGGAAAATAGTGATGAGGGAAACACTATCTCGTGATCAAGAGCAGATGTCTTGCTGGAAGATAGACTCTAAAACAACAAAATCACAGTCAGGTGGTAAGGCATACCGGTAAGGTAACAAGGACATAAAATAAAAGATATTATTTGTTTTAAATTTTAAATCCCTAATATATTCTATAGTAGTGAAACTGTCAAGAAAAGTTTATAATACAGACAGCACTAACACAATTCATAGACTAGTCTTGATCTTGGTGGCCACAAAGGCAAAAATCCTATTGATTTTAATGGGATAAGCAATTAGCCAAGTCTGGTAAAATGTCAGGCTAGATATTGATCTGTGAGAAGAAATCTGAAGTGATTTCTTCATATTTTCATTTCAGTCAATAATTTTTGTCTCCTTTGAAGTCCAGCTCAGCTGCTGTCAGTCATCACCAGAGCTACCATTATTTCACAGATCTGCCAAGCCCCCAACATAACTAGTAGAATCTGCTTAGTTTTGCGAGACAAAAGATTTTGCAGCAAAAACAGAGATTAATTAATAACATATAAACAGCACAGTTTATTTTTTTGCATATCTGATTTCTGAAATTCCTCTTTTATGTATTTTCAGGCAGTCATGATTGTACCACAGCACAGATTTCTGTGTCAGACCCAGGAAGAGATTTCTAATCTGGGAGGAAGCAAATCAAGCAGGCAACCATGAACTGATAATGAATGAAAGAGAGAATGCAAATTCAGACTGTAAGCAGTTAACACAATAATTAGTCAGGCAATTTATTCAGCACAGGGGTAACATTTGCACAAGCTACTTAGCATATGGTGATAACAAGTGCAAATATGGTTCTCTGAGAGAACTTCCACTGTGCTATCTCCAGTGATCCACCCAATGCAAAAGACATTCAGCAAAGAATATCTGTGGAACAGATCTTTTCGTACTTGCAAATTTGTATTCTCTTTCCAATTAGGCACAGGCTAGTATATTGACACAGATTGCTAATACCTGTATCGAAGTTCAGGCATCATCTAGGGTAGCTCACAAATGGGTGGCCAATTTGATGAGCACAAAGATCTTACCACTCTACAAGATTGCCTGCCAAGATCACGTTGACAGGATATGTTTGAAAAGTACAAAAACTCATTAGGAAAAATGTTCTAATGCATCAAGCTATAGCTAGTGGATTAAAAATATAATCAAATATCTCTTCAAAAACACAACAGCACTGCCAGTAATCAGCAGGAGTAGAGCAAAAAGTGTAGAATATCAGAACAACTTGCTATCATTGTCTTTGTGTGTCCTTTTTTTTTTAAGGCATACCTGGCAGCTGAATATTTTTACTCTGTCTGCAATAACCAGTCAAACAGCTCAGAAAATGCAATGACAACTTGATAAGAAAAATGATATGTTCAGAGATATAAATAGTTCAAGCGCACACTGCTATTTCCATAGATTCAGAGAGGTTAGGAATGCATCTTACATAACAGAAAAAAATGCTTGAAAATTACTGAGCATTCTACAATATGCATCTTAACCACAATTTTTTAAAATGAGGAAAAAGGAGAGAAAGATTTTTTGTGGGTCATTTTTTTCTATAGGATGCATACTCAGAAGCACTGCAAAATGTACATCCTTGAGTGTGAATCAGAAGCACAAATGAAAGCTTAAGACTTGACAGATGCAAAAGTGCTATAAATTGCTGTTAACATTGAATTTGATTGTGGCTTTGTCCCAGTCTCAAACAAGGACCAAACACATCAAAATCACAGAAGGATCTCCCCTGGCTCACTCTTCACTGTGTTTCAATTGCAATCTCCAGGCCAGGCTTGGGGCAGAGCTGGCTGTTTATCTGGATCCTTGTTTCACAGATTCGTGTTTGGATTTGTTCTTGTCTTGAACCTACCAGGATGCTGAGAGCATTGCACAAAGCAGGATAAGGGAGGCCTCCATGGACAAAGTTTTATTCATGGCATGTCTTGCTGGTGGCATGCACTGACTCAAATGGTCATTTTAGGGGATAAACAGAGCAAGAGAAAGGGAGAATGGAATAGGGAAAACGCTCCCCAGTGGACAGCCAGGAAGAAAAACAAACTTCCAGTTGATGGTTTCTGCCTGTGATCCTGCTAACGCTCACTTGAAAAAGCTTTGATTATATGTTGCACACCAATTAACTACTAAACTTTTTGCATATATACATATTTTTGGATAATAATTATTGGCTGTTGAAATGGTTTTTATGTATTGAAGAAATTCATTAAGTCTTCCACTACTATATTGTTATACAGTTAAAAAAAAAGGCAGGAAAAGGATGGAGAGAATTATTCTCACACCTGTGACAATTTCCTACAGGAAAAATTTTACCATTTTTTTACCATACAGGATTTGCAAGTGAGAGATCATGAGAATAACACATGAGAACAGCACACAAAAACAACAGCATGAGATATGCAGGTGTAAAACTGCCACAGCAACTCCAGGGTGCACAGGTGAAAGTGGCAGAGCAGGAGAGTGGGGTCCCAAGTGAAATGGAAAGTTCCCAGAACAAGAAAGGCTAAGGCACTCTGTAAGGTGAAGGATACTCCATTAAAAATTAAAAGAGTATATCTGTCTTCATTGGTACATCACTCTTCATGATAAATAATAAACTTCTCTTAGTGTATGTTTTGAATCTCACCCAGCATCTGGAGGTTTGTGGCAAGGAGCAATGTTAGGCTATGGGAGACTCTGCTTCAAGAGAGCTCCCAGAAGGATGAGGGGAAGATCAGATGGAAATAACAACAGGGAAGTGTTCATTTCTTGTCTCATCAAAAGTACTCTTTGTCAACAAATAATAAAATCTAACAGTATTGTATTACATATTATTAGCAGGCTCCTAGGGGACATTATCATTTTCTCATTCAGTTTTTAGAAAGGTTAAAGAAAAACACATCTTGGAAGGAAACTTTGGTTTCTTTTTATGAAACCCAACAAGCATAAAACTTTGTAAATGATGTTTTTCACTTGTCCAATCTTGGACACTCATGCCAATTGCTCAGCCTATTTTAAAACTTGACCCTGATGAGGCAAGGTGGTAAAAATACAATTCCAAACTGAGATTAACCCACTTCTTTTAGCCACAGACATGAGGACTGCAAACTTTAAAGAGCTCAGCTCATGTGTCAGACATTGTCCTTATTTTTACATCTGCTACAAAGAATATCTGAGGATAAAACAGAAGTCTGCAAAGAGGAAGCAAACCAGCTACCAAAATAAAGAAAATATTTTCCAAAAATATTAAGAGTCTATTAAAGGAAATCAACATATTCAATGTATCTTATGAAGAGAAAACACATGTGTCTTTAGCACCCTGACTATTTTATACTATTTCATGCTATTAAAAATAAAAATTTATAACAGAGCAACTTTCCAGTAGTACTAATGGAAAAATTATTTGCAGGATTCTGTCCAAATATTGAAAAATCACAATTTTCCCATAGTAAGCCTTTTGTCACATGGCCAATGGCATGCTCAAAAAACATATTCAAGGTCAAGGGCACAGGGATATATCCCATTTACCAAAAATGAACCATGTGTTACTCTTTAGAAAATTCATGGATCTGGTCTTAACTCCTTCCCATGGATGTGATTAGCAACAGAGTCAGACCACTGAGTGTACATGGAAAATCTACCTATAGACACAACTATAACACTGCAAAAGGTATTCCTGAAGTACAAAGAATGAGAATTTTTGGCTTTCAACTGAAGGTCGTATTATGCTGTAGGGAGTGGAATTGCACATCTCACTGTGTGTCTAATCCCTGCTGAGGATTTCTCTGAATGACCTACAGAACACTTTGGCAAAAATAGCAATGCAGAGTCAGCTACC
This sequence comes from Dicrurus megarhynchus, assembly GCA_013399195.1. Classification (NCBI taxonomy): domain Eukaryota; kingdom Metazoa; phylum Chordata; class Aves; order Passeriformes; family Dicruridae; genus Dicrurus; species Dicrurus megarhynchus. The sequence goes on along the minus strand of VXAD01010121.1, from coordinate 434,079 downwards.
AAAAGCACCGTTTTCCCTTCTTGCAATTAATTGTTTGTACCTATATTTTATGGAAAAAATACTGCATCCCAGTTTTTAGGTGAACACTACTGATTATCCACATGGTCCAACAGAGGCTGAAGAAAGTCTTTGCTGTGCAGAACCCAGAACAGGTTTGAATTCCTGTGACAATGCCATAACCTTGGATCTCAGATGTGTTTCTTCATAGATTCTGGAAAGGTTTAGTCCAGAAGTGTCTACTGTCATTGTCAATTGTTCACTGATACCAGGTTAAGGAAACAAAGCTGCAACGGTGACTGTGCTGAAGAAGCAGAGACAATGTGGAAGGCACAAAGTGCTCAGCTGGGAAGATAAAGCAAGACCATGGGTAATGCTTCACAACTTAATGTTGTGGATACTTGTGCACAAGCTGCTTGTGATTGTGAAAATGTGAAAAGGGAAATTAATATAATAATAATTTGAGCTTGAAAGGGAAGAAGGAGAAATGGGAAGAAATATTTTCTTATTAATAATCATTGCAGCATATAACACAACAGTCCTTCCCTGTTTCTTCTCTGTGACAAAATAAAAGGCCAGAATGACAAGTTTAACCCATCTATTTCCATCTGGAATTTTTAGCTATTTTTTTCAGTAGAGAAATATCAAAATAACATATCTTCTTCACATTGTTCACATTGTTCAGCATCCAACAGTTACCATCCTTTCCCAGAAGCAAGCTGGCCTAGCAGGTGGTAGAGCAGAACACAATCTATCCACAGTCATTTTCTTCCCTTTCCAAGTCAAATTCTGAACTTTTTCTAAACCTGAAAAACCTTGTGGGTTTTTTTTTTTAATATATCCTTAATATAATAGAGAATTTGAAACGGGAGATGAGGAGGAGAGGGGAGATCTAAACCAAGTTGCTTAGAAAGTATCCCACAGTTTTAAAGTCACCACATATTATGAAGACGAAAAATTAGCCATCTTGAAGTATCATTACCTTTGGTGCTCCCTGAAATTTTACAACTTTTTTTCTCTTAAACATATAATTTATTTTTTCTCCTCTTTATTATCACTTAAGTGAATGAATAGAGAAAACTCATCTCAGCTGAAGCAAACGGAAAAAAATCTAATTTGACTTCATTGGAGTCAGGATGTCACCTAAAGAGCCAGGTCCTGAGTAAACAAAAAGTTTATGCTGCTTACCTCCACAAGTTGAATAGACAGAAAGCTCCACTGCTATGGTCTGCAGGTACCACAGAATGAAATACAGCAACATTTTCATAAAGGACAGACACAACTGAAAAACATCTCCAAATATAAGCTGGAATGAATGGTATTCAAAGCAGAATTTACCAACATGGCAAGAACACCACAGGAAACAGTGTGAATATTAAGAAATGAACTTTAAACACACAGCCCACTCATGCACTGAAAGGGTCTGGAGTGACTGGTGAAAGATTTCTAAGATGTGTGAGAGAGGGCATGTGAAAGCATTTGAACGACAGGAAGAATAAGTTCTAAAAAGGAAATTATTCCTGTGACCAAAACAACAAGAAGAAGAGTTTCCATTTTTTATGGGTGGAAATTAGAGAATTTCCATCGAGTCCATGGAAATTACTCCATTACAAGTAAGTTGAAAGTCTGCACGTGCACTATCAAACTGTATGTTGGCCTGAGGATATGCCTTCCTCCAAGACAGTTTCAGATATGGCATTTTTCATTGCAGCTATGTGATTGTTTAATCATATTAAGATCTTAATTTATACTTTTGATCCTCCACACTTTTGTAAAAATGAGCCAAATAATTCCAAAGAAGAAATAGATACATCAGATCTTTATTACCTTGGTAATTGAGACAGAATCCTTTGGGAGAATAAAGCAAACATCGAATAAAATTGAAAGAAAAGAATGCTTTGTCCAAACCTAACCAGAAACTTTTTCATGGCTATTTCTTGTTCCTTTTAAGGATATGCAAACCACTAGGAAAGTGCTATATCTTGGCTTAAAAATATGAAATACTTTTTCAGTTATTTGTCAGGAAAACCTGTGAAAGATAAAAGCAAACAATCATTTGGCAGGGAGTTTGGCTGTCAGGATCAGAATTGTGCTGGCAAGTGGGTAAACAAGGTCCTGTCAAAATCTAACCCTCCCTCCTGCCTGATTTTGTGATCTCCTAAAGGCAGAAGACAAGACTTGCACTTTTTCAAAATGACACATGATGGTGGCTCCAGGCACATGCAGTTCAGCTGCCTGAGCTCATCACATGAACCCTTTTTAAACTGGTTTATTGGGGATCTGCATCAGCCCATCGGTGGTGCAAGATCAAGATTCTTCTATTCTTATACTCAGCCATGCTTCTATTTATTCCTAAGAATGAGGGCTGCTTTTGAAAGCAGAAGAGACATAGTCTGAGTTTTTAAGCCTTGTCAACTTTCAAAGCCAGATAAAACTCTTCCTGTCTTTGTAGTGCATAACGAAAGTTTCTAGCAATCCCTGTCTTCTTGTGGTTGGGTTGGGAGGACACAGAATCTCACTAGGAAGTTTCCCTGATGAATGGAAAACTCCAATACTGCTTAAATCAGAACAAGGGTTTGGAAGTGTTTTCTGTCCAGTGGTTTTGGTCCTGGGGTCTCTTAAATGCAGGATTTCACAGCAGAAAACATTCCCCTTGCATAGTTTGCAGTCAGTACTGATTTTTTTAAAGGGCTTGCATGTGGGGTTTGTTTTTCCCTGAAAAAGTTTTGTGATTGGAGTTCTGCATTCTGTGAAGCAAAGAGATGGTATGTGGATTGATTTTTTTAACCCACAGAATTATTTCTCCTTCTGCAATATACTGTCTGAACTATCTTATCCCCCATCCCATTCCTATTCCTTTTTCTTCCCACTGTTTCAATTCATCTGCTATTTCAAAAGCACTCCCTGTTGTATTTGTTACATTTAATATCTGTGAGAAGCACTTACAGAAAGGCATTTGCTACTATTAGAAGGTGAAAAAAAAACACCCCATCCCATTTCTATTAAGAGGTTTAAAGCAACCTATTTAACTTTTCTGTCTTCATTTTTTTTTTCCATATTCAGTTTGCCTGGCATAACCTTTTCATTAGTGTATTAGCTACAGCTGCTCAGCCTGGAGAGGCACATGAGATTCACGTACACCCAGTGTCTGAGGGCTTTTATACCCTCCAGGATGGAAATTCACTATGGTAATTTCAGCCTAATCAATTGAAATACAAGATTGAAGCTACTGCTAATTGACTGAACAAAATTGAAATTTGGCAAATGTCATAATGTCAGTTTACTCATCCAAAAGTTTCTCATTGACTGAGGAGGGAGGTTGTTGGAGGAGGGCTCCAGAATGAGGTTACTCAGGAGTTGTGCTCAGGTGTGCCTGGGGAATCACAGGATAAAGGCAATGCATTCACTTGGGTCGAGCTGGTTCACATCCTGGTGTGAAGCATTTTGGTTATTTAGTTCTCAGAAAAAAACCATATTTGTGGTTAAAAGATTTGCCTGGAAATATAAAGAAAGTCAGTGACAGTCGGGAGAACAGAATATAACTTCATTCCCACCCATTCCTTTCCTGTTCCATTTGTATCTTCTATAAGAAAGTGAAAAGTTTGGTCCTATGGTAGGAAAGCTGTGACTACTCTCTTCAAAGAAAAGGGCTGAGGATCAGAACATTACTTGTTGAAAAAGGTTTTGCAACTTCTTGCTTTTGTTAATGACTATTTCAGCATCTAATAAATCTACCTTCATCAACAGTCATCAAAGAACCCTAGATTTCTCAGATTCTGATGCTCTTGATCAATCAAAATTTTACTGAAAGTCCTCAGGTTTGTTTATGGGTGAGAATTAACTAACAAGCAGATATTTAACACCTGCTGAACCCTAGCTAAACGCTCAGAGTATGTTAGGTGGGATATTAACTCCTGCAGTGGCTTTTTAGTGTGGTCAGAGGCAACTTTCACCTAAACTTTGCTGTTTAAGACCAATTTATGAAATGAACATTTATGTAATGAAAAGACATTTATGTAATGAAATACACTGAAATTACCTGGAATCATGCCACTCTACCACCCAATTTTTTATATCTCTGGATTAAATTAATAGTTGATCTCCTCGCAGCAACGTTATGATGCAAATTTTATAGGGAGAAGCTTGTAACCTGTAGGGATATAGGTCATAAACTTTTCCTATTGTTTATCCATCTAACATGCTCACAGAAGATAGAATAACTTCTGAGCACGTTATTCTTCAGATCTTTTAAGTACAAAGAACCATCTGCTTTTCCCAAATATCTCAATAAATGCAGTAAGAGTGAGTACTTCTTCCTACCAACTTGGTTTTGTAAATATCTTAGACAACACTGGATATTAGTGCAATCCTCCAACAAGAATAAATATGGAATTTTAAGCTATTTGACATTGCTTTATGTTTACCCAGGAAGATTTTTCCTGTCTGCAGTTTTACCATTACTATTGATGATGAAAACCCTTGTAGATACCACCCTCCCTCTGCTAGAGATAGCTGAATCAGGATCAGTGAAGCTTAATTTGGGCATCTAAATATAATAGAGGCACACTGCAATTAATAAACTTATAAAAAGCCATTGGAAATACATTTTTCTTGAAAGTTTTTTTCTAATCTCCCTATGGTACAAGCTTGCTTTTAATCTTTACTTACAAAGAAAGACATGAAATTCTCTTTGTCTTCATTTCAGCCTCATAAATTTATCCCCCCTATCAATTAGTTCACATGACATGAACAATGCTGCAGGCATGGCATCCACAGCCTACTGTACACCCACATTACTCATTCTCTGGGATGAGCAATTAAAAGGCTCAAATACCCTTGCTTACACTTCTGAAAAAATTCCTGATTAAGGTTTTTATTGGAATCATAGAATCACAGAATTGTTTATTTGAGAAGAGACCTCTAAATTCATCAAGTCCAACTGTTAACCCCGTACTGCTAAGCCTACCACTAAACTGTGTCCCCAAGTGCTACATTTACATGTCTTTTAAATCCCTCCAAGGATGATGACTCCACCACTGCCCTGAGCAGCTGTGCCAGGGCTGGACAACCCTTGTGGTAAAGAGATTTTTCCAAATATCCATTCTAAACCTCCCCTGGTGCAACCTGAAGCTGTCTCCTCTTGTCCTGTCACTTGTTATTTGGGAGAAGAGATCAATTCCCCCCAGCTGCACCCTCCTTTCAGGAAGTTGTAAAGAGCAAGAAACTCCCGAGCTTCCTTTTCTCCAGGCTGAGCCCCACCAGCTCTCTCAGCTGCTCCTCATCAGACTTGTGCTCCAGACTCTTCACCAGCTTTTTTGCATATTTTTGGTCATTAATTTTGCTAAAGATAAGAATTCTGGCTCCAGAATAGTGCCACTAAATATACTTTACTTACAGTTTTCCAAATGAGAATTGGATTTTAAACAGAATGAGAAATGTTTATGGGGGATAAACAGCTTTATGGGTTTTCTTAGCTCAGACTTCACCCTGTCTACATATTCCAGGCAGCAAATAAGGAATATACACATAATGGGATTGAAACTAGACATATTGCATGTTCAGACCCAAATATAGACCCTCACATAACTGTAGACTTCTGATGCAGCTAAAGGTGTGATGGCCAAACTTTTCTTAGCAGTCAGTGAAACACAACCAGGATATTTATTTGGGTCTTGAACCTGAGTGTAACCAAACAATTTCACATTTTTTTAAACAATTTCATATCTTTCTTTTTTTTTTTCAAACTTCAAACAGGACATGTTTCTTTTAATATGCATAATTCTTGTCAAATCTGTCAAGAGAATACACAAAAATGAAGGTCTGCAATAGGGGCAATGCAGAAACTGATTGAAATGGGGTTGGCAATGCAGCTTCCAGGCAGGAAGCTGTGTGATGAATTTAATTTTAAGTATAAATACGATTTCCATCGTGGTAGAGCTCTGATTTGCATAGAAAGCAAAGCGGGGGGATTCAATTTGTTTACACAAACAATTTAATTACTTTGTAAGGAAGAAAATAGCCACAAAAATTGAAAGGGCTGAGCCATCCAGTAGAGACTCAGATATCGCTATGGATGATATAGGTAGATACAGATAGATTAGATTATATAGATATAGATATAGATAGATATATAGATATAAATAGATGATATAGATAGATGATATAGATATAGATATAACATAGATAGGTAGATATAGATGTAGATAGATGATATAGATATAGATATAGATATAGATATGTAGATATAGATATAGATAGATAGAGATAGAGATAGAGATAGAGATAGAGATAGAGATAGAGATAGATAGATATAGTAAAGATAGAGAGCTGAAACATGTCTGATCCATGTCCTTCACAGGAAAGAAAGGTGGGGTGTGATGGAAGGCTGCAAGAGAGTGGAGGGAACAGAACCAGAACCAAACAATGGAAGCTGAAGCTTCACTTTTTGTGGCAGTGGATGTGAGTAGAGCAAAATGGATGTGGGATCCTCACAGCTTCCAGTGCTGCCTTAATGCCTTAGTGAGAGAGCTGTCCCATGGGAGCAGTGTAAGATCTGCAGGTAGAACTTGCTGGCCTGCAATTCAGAGGAAGAGAGAGCAGGTGATCAAATGGTTTCTTCTCCTAAAACCAGTGAATATGTCACTGAATGCCTTGTACTCTCAAGCACCCCAGGCAGTAGGAGCAGAAGATTGTAAATTTTACAGGAGTAGAACACATTCTCATACCAGGCCATGCTCATGCATACACGAAAGAGTAGGAACCAGATGTGTGATTTTTGTCCACTTAGAACAGAGACATAAATTGAACAAAGTATATTTTTTTTTTTTTATAGATTCTTATGTAAAACAAAGGAATGCATTTCATGGCTGATGGCAAGCAACATCTCACTCTGGCTGTCAGTTTGTGGACACTCCTTGAAGCACACATTAGCAGGATGCTCTACTTTGTAATTCATTGAGGAAAATCCTTTCCTATGCACTTCCTATGACAGTTCATGTGCCAGGATGAGTCTTTTTCCATCACCCACCCCAGTGTATAAAATCATGGTAAAGACAGAAATTAGTCTCCAGGCAAAACTGCTCCTAGACTGCAGATAAACACCTTTTATTGGTTTAAAAGTAGATTTACTGACCTATATTTGCCCAGACTACATTTCCTCTGCTAAAATGTATTCTGTTTGTTCCCTGGTAATGTGTCCTCACAACAGCCCTTTGATGATTCCTGTACTGCTGTTTAGTCATATTAGCATTTAATTCTGATCCCTGGCTGTGTTAGCAGATTAAGAGAAATACACAGACTGAAGACATTTGTTTAGCAATGACTTGAAAAGGGTTTTTATTAGCTGGAATTTTGAAAGTATCCCTTTTGTATGGTATTTTGGGTGTTAACTAGCAACTCTGGGACCAAGAGCAGCTGTTGGCTGATTAGCTGCTCTGCATCAAGCACATCTTGGTTTGTGCTTTTTTCCTATGAACTGCCTAATAGTCCTATAGATAGGTGTGTGTGTAATTACTATAATTAATATGAGATAACTAATTAGCAGTAGTGTAGGAAGTACACAATCAAATTAATGTTCCTATGGTAATTTGGAAGAGAATGAAGATGTTCAGAGCAGGAAGATCATCATATTTTTCACCCCCAGTAGTGTTCTCCTATCACTTGGGCAGCTTGCAAGATGCTTTTCCCTGGACAGACCTGGCATTTGGGCTGGGTTTTTATCAGAACAAATATGAAGTTACTAATTCAGGGTGGAAATCTGCTCAGGTATGCAAAATAGATTTTATTTTTTTTATGTGAAGGTTTTGCTTATGAAAGTTTTTAAATTGGTTTAGCCTGGCTTTTAGTACTCACTTCAAAATGATGCTAAAGCATCTCCTGGCAACACTCTGCCTGCTTTGGAGTCATGGTAGGAGTATTTTCTCACCCTAATACAACCCCTGAATTAGAACCTTGTGTCCAAACTACTGGATGCAAATAAAAAAAACCTTCTTTAAAAAAAAAAAAAAAAAAAATATATATATATATATACATACACACCAGGAGAATGAGTGGCCAATATTTTCCCATTAAACATTTTTTCTTCCATCATGCTCTGATGTTGTCCTCAGGGACAGAAGTAGTGCAGCAACTAGGAGATATAATTTTGTAAGTTTACCCAATAATACAGAAGTGAAGGCCAGGGCAATGAAAAATAGTTCCCATAATCCTAAAAGGTTAGCTCAGGCACAGTGAGATTAGTGTTAGATTGACCTTAAGTAAAACATTTCTGCCTGGCTGGTAAACTAAGACATTTTATTTTGATCTTATTTTGATCTTATCATTGTTTTGAAGCATTCTCATAATCTTTTCCAAATCACAGTGAATTGGGGTAAGATTACTGAAGTTCCTTCAGGGGAAGTAAAACAATCTAGGTTTCCAAGGAAAATCTTCACAAACATGAAATAGCTTTCACTTGGTTTTTTTTTGTGGTTTGTTAGGGCTTTTTTTCTTCAGAAAGGCAAGATAAAAACACATCATGTTCCTCAGTTCATTCCATTACAGTGAACAACAAAAATTTACATCCTTCTTTCACAGCAACAATTTTATTCAAGTTCAGGAAGAGAACTTTGGAAAATTTATGATGATCTTATACCTTCCCATTTGTTCAATAACAAATGGAAGACACATAATCATTTCCAAGTCAGAACAACACCAGATACAGCACCGATGGTTTGGTATCAATGTACCCTCAGTGCAGACAGCTCTGTCTTGCTCTGGTTTGGCTTTAAGACATGAGTTTTTCGGGTTAAGTCTCTGTTTTCTGCCATCCTCATCAACACTTTGTACTTTAGAGAATGTCACTGGGACCTGCATGTCACCTACAACCACATGACATCTGGCTGAAAGTGTCCAAGATATCCAGTCAAGTATCTAAGAGATGATCTTTCATGCATTTACAAAATTTAAAGAAAATCTTAATGGTTCCTCTGAAGCTTATAAAACTATTTTGATTTTTTTTTTTACCTATAAATTCTAAGGACATGACTGAAATATCAAAACCCAGTTCCGTCCTATATGTAAATACCTTTTCATAATTGACATTTTTCCCTACAAATCGTTACTGGTTTATTTGACTATGGAATTTTGCATGACAAAATCTCTTTCCCTTATTCTCACATATTTGAAACTTCTAAATGTTTAATTCTGTTAATAAATGTATGCTACATGAAGACTGGGATTAAGAGCAAAAGTAGCATTTCTGTAACACAAACTGAAATGAGACGGAGAATTTGCTGACCTCTAGCATCCAGCCAGCTCAGAGGGAAAATAGGAGGGGAAGGGTGAAATGTTTCCCAAAACCAAAGTTGAGGACATAGGACAAAAATTATTCATCTTAATAATAATTACAGCTTCATATTTCATTCCAGATCATGTAGCAAAAAAATGTATTTCAAGGGAACAAAACCAGAAAAGAGAAAATATGGAAATAGAGAAAAGATAAAATAGCTAACTAAAAATAAACTGTTCCATCACTTAAAGATCACTTAAAGGTATTTTTTTTCTTTCTAGGCTGATTTGGGGTCAGATTCCACAAAAACAAGGGAAGGGAAACCCATAGCAGTCAACTGCGCTTTTTTTTTATTTTTGGGAAGTTCTCTATCACCATCTACTGGAAGGAAAATCTCATTGCCCTGGCAAGATGGAAGCAAAATAAATGTATTGGCTTTTTGAAGACATAATGAGTTTCTGAATTCTCCACTCTCTGAATTGAAGTAGATCTTCTCATCCTGACTTTTCTTTAAAGTGGTGCTACTATTCTGTTACCACCAGAAACGTTAAAAAAAATAATAATTTTTCATTAAGTCTTATTCACAATACATTATGATATATAATATTGTATACACAGGATATAAAATGTAATATAAAATGTATTACAGTTGTAATATCAAACTATAAAATAAGTATTAAATGATTAATACTACTTCTTTTAATGTGACCAAAATTAATTCCATATTCGAGTATACAGAACTTTACTTAATATTCAGAGAAAAATTTTTGTCTGCTCTCATTCACACTTGGTTAATTTTCATCTTCCTGAATGGATGCAGCTCCCCAAAAGTACTACCCAGAGTGGGTGAGTATTTTGGAAAACCCAAGCCAAGAGAAATTCTAACATTTTTTCCCTAACTGGGAAGAAAGGCAAAATAAAGTTATTTTTGTGGAATAAGAGTTGCTGCAAGATATGACTAAAAATCCTTCAAAGACAAGAAAAATAATTTGTGCTCTGTAACCCTTAGGAGTAGAAGAAAAAATAAGGAAGGTCTAACTGACATATCAGGAGAAAGTTTCTGAAGAGAAGTTAGCCACAATAGGTTGTTGACAATTGTTATGAAATCTCCTTCACAGGGGGCTTTTAGATCTTGTCAAACAACTCTCTGTGAAGAACTAGAGAGTTGCTGTTGTTGCTGTTTTGAAGCTGGCAAAATCTCAGATTATTTCCAGTCCTCCTTATGGGATATTACCCATATTGAAATGTCTCATGTCTAAAGGAACTGGTCATATCAAAGTCTCAAGGCACCACTCATCTCATAATCTGACTTCCCAAATGAAAATGCAACCATTAAGTTCAATATTTGTGTCTGTCAAAGTCAGTATTATCGTGGGAATCCTGCAACGACCTGCACCCCAGGAGTAGATGGAAATCACGGGTGTTATTTAGAGACAGGAAGTTTACTTGAAAAGATTGTTTAAATTAAGACAAGGAATGGAAACTAAAGTTTGTTACTCCAGCTCTAGATGCCACAAAGCCAACCATGCCTATCCTGAGGGAAGAAGAGCTTCTCCCTCCCTAATTCAGGAGAAAAATCTAGAACCCTGGGCTCTTAATTCCAGAATACACAAACTGTTCAATAGGGAGGTATATAAGGTGTAGGATATGTGCAGCTACAGGGTGGCAATAGAAAGGGCCGGATAAATTTTCTCTAGAAAATAGGTTAAATCTATACACCAAAAGTTGTTTCAGCACCACAACAGATCTTTTCCCCATAGTCAACAATTTTTGTAGCTAAAGTTATGTGAAAAATCTGATAAAAAATTGATAGAGTTTCAGCTGTCTCCAAACATATTTTTTAATAAGAAACAGCAATAGTAAAATCAAACAAACAAAAAAACAAAAACCACCACAGCCAAAATCCAAACCCCACACAGAGACACAACTCCTCCTGCATTTAGGGACTCTTCCATGATTCAAAGTTTACTTTTAATTCATTGCCTAAGGAGACTTCAGTGTGAAAGTATTCTAGTTATTTTCTGAAGTTTATTACACTAACAACATTCAGCTATGCCAAAAGCATTGCTGGAGTAGTTTAAAACTGTGCATAAACTGTGAGTAATCAACTGGTAGAGAAAAGGTCCATTAAAGAGTAATACAACAGCAGTACATCAGCATCTTTTATTCAACATCAAAATAGACTGCTGTCTTCTTTATATGGAATCCATTTCGTTTAGAGATGGGGTAACCAATGTATTTAAGAAAGAGTTATTTGAAAAAAATTTTCTTCTTAAAATTTTGCAGAAGCAGAGATGCTAACTCCTATGTGTGACATCTCTGAAGTCTTCCCCCTCAAAGTGACATAAAAATCCCAACAGATGACAATCAAAAATCTCTGTTCCTCACACTAACTGTTATTGTGTTTTTTGGGAACCTTAGCACTGTCTAAATTTAAGCACCTAATTGAAATGCTGCCCTGGTTTTGGTTGGGATGGAGTTAATTTTGTACCTAGTAGCTGCTTTCAGATTTAATATGAGAATAATGTTTGTAACAGACTGATATTTTAGCTGTTGCTAAGTAGTGCTTCCCCTGAATCAAGGATTTTGCCTGAATGGAGCTGTTCAGTGCCACATGTGGAGGGTGTTTGAGATCGTGCTGCCTCCAGCTCCTGCTCCAGGAGGGTTCCTGCATGCAAAGAGCCTCTGGCATCTGCCAAGTTGCAGTTCTGAATTACTTAGGTTATTCACTATGTTTTCATTTCAACATCTTGGGGTCTTGGTCTCTACACACAGGTGCTTCTACAAGAGTAGTACCCACAGTGGAGTAAACTGAGTCATTCCCTAGGCTCCTTTGATGGTATTGATCAAATGTCCATCATCTGCAGTGGTCACTGGACTCCCAGTAAACCTCCACACTCACACTCTAAAAGCAGCAGTCTAAAGAACTTGATTCAGATGCCTACACAAGGGCCAGGTGAAATATCCCAGGGTATCTTGCCTGGTCTGCTACTGGTGAATTGGTGAGCTCTGGTCTCTCAAAGGTCAGTTATCACTTTGGTCATGTTTCTGTGGCTCTCACTGACTGTGGCTTCTCAGATGGCACTTAGGCACGAGTCTGTAGTTTTGTCTTGAATTCCACTTAGTTGACTCCAAAGTTAATTCTTGTATGTCAACAGCCTATGTTCCTGTTGGACTCAACTCTAAAGGTCAAATCTGAGCAGTTCCAACAGGCAATATATCCTAAAAATCCTGAACACCTTAAATAATCTCCTAAAACCCATCATACTGTTGGGATATTTTCCTCCTTTGATTAGAGTGGAAGGGGTCCCAGGAACACATTTCTTTACAGGCTTAGACAATAGGTATTTCTCCAATATCTCATGTGGTACTCTGAATTCTACAAAAAACCCTCATTTTCACTCCTGCAACGGATGTATTTAAATTTTTCCTGATAACTTAAGGGGTACATGATCCTCCTCCTCCTTTTCTTCCACATGCATACAGGATTTGTTGGGATCCCACTCCAAAAAAGTGATATTTATCACATACTGGGGCATCCTGGGATTTTCTAGTTGGCATCTACATGAAAACTGGTCTCTAACAGGTTTGTGTTCTGCATGCAAACCCACGTATACACGCTGGCACCCCTACATTATTTCAAATGGTGATAGAACCCATGCTCAGGCAACTGAGTCAAACTCACACCTTTATTTTGTGGTTGTATTTACCAATATCTTTAAGAGTGAGAATTTAAATGCTACAGAACCTGTCTGAATTACTTCTGTGAAGACAGAAAGATGAAAATAAGGGAAAGATCCTGGACACAAAATGTGCCGTGATTATGGGAAGAGGTGAGGTGAAGAAAAAAAATTACAATTTAGTTTTTTTCCAAAACTTCATCCACAAAGGCATATGCATCCCATATGAGAAAAAAACATGTTAATTTAATCACTTCGGGAAAGGGAATGATAACAGCACCTTCCTTTACCTGTAAGTTTGTTCCCAAGGGGAAAAACTGAATAAAGTGTAGTTAGATTAAACTAGACAAAAAGTTAGACACTTGCTAATATCTCCTGTTTGGGCTTCCCGAATAGGCAGCTGTGGTCATGTAAGGCATGGTTTCTGATGACTGCTAGACATTATCATATTAAATATTTCTGTTTGATTTATTGTTTTAAACAACCCATACCGTTTCCTTTGTGGAAGGTGCTGACTTATAACAGTACAAACCACCTTGGTGACTAACAAAGATTTATACAACCAAGTTGTAGGCATCTAATATTGTGGGAATATAAATCACACCAAGGATCAGTGTGTTGTCTGTGCAGGAAAGCAGCAGGGAATTTTCTGAGTTCGGGGGATTTCTGCTTTATGATGTCAGTTACCCCTTTTCCTTTGAATTAGTAGAGGCCATATAACAGCTCTGTTGACTCACAAGCTGTTCCCTTCAACGGGTTATTATCTGTTACTCATCTCTCTTCTGATTTTCCTTGTCTGTCTGGCCCAACAAGGTGAGTGGAATGGTTGAAGAATATTCCTGGTACAAAGCTTTGCTTTAAAACAGAAATTGTCTCTTTGATATGAGCTAAACCATGAAGAAATGCTTTGGTGGGCTGGGGAGATTGATGATGCATACCTGGGTTCATCAGCAAATATCCTTGTTTGTATGTGAATGCAGCTGTTTCCCATAATATTTTCCAATTATTTCTTCACATGAGCAGCAGTGCAAAGAGGAATGAAAACCGCAAAGCACCTGTGTGAAATCTGAATGCAAATTTTCCAGAGATCTTTTTTAGTATTTACCCAATTCTACCCTGAGTGAACAAACACCAACAAAATCATGTTGGGGGTTGTTGGGTTGGGTGTTTTATTTTTTTCCATGAGTTCAAATATCAACTGGAAAATTTAAAGGAAGAAGTAATTCCATTTTTTAGAGTTTTGGTGTTGTTTTTTGTTTTTTTGGTTGGTTGGTTGGTTGGTTTTTTTCATGCATGAAACCATGACCTATGGCTCCGAGTACTGGAGCCTGGGAGAATTTTCTGGGAAAATATCCCTTTATGATCTGCCATCCTGGATACACTCCTGACACAAGGTGTGGTACTGCGTGGGTGTTATAAACAACCCAGTCCAACCCCTGTGTGTAAGGAGTGGCTGCTCTCTACCTTTGGCCACGGCTGGAGACAGGATGGTTGGCTGTGAGGATCTCTGGTCTGACACATTATTACTGCCACTGTACTAAGGCATTTATAATTTTCTTCAATATTTAGCAAACGAAAAATAAAAATCTGCCTTGCATCCAAACTTTCATTATTAATTGACGTGGGACTCAGTCCCTCAGACTCTTGATGTGCAACAACAGGCATAGATCTTTTATATCAGACTGAGTCATCCTATTTGCCAAATCTCTGAGCTCTGAAAGTGCCTCTACATTGACTACTTTATTGAAGTATTTTAAGGGCTTCATTCAACTAACTGTGCATAAACAGTGATTGTCTCTGAAGACCCTTCAATCTCTCAATTTCAAAGTTACACATTGCTGAAGGACACAGCCCCTGAACTAACCAAGGAACTGTATCCTCCCAGAACAAGAGACACCTTGTATCAAGATATAGTTTGGGGTGAAAGGGGCCTTAAAGATCGTCTTGTATCAAATGGCTCATGGCTGAATCAAGACCTAAATGACACGCACAAACCCAACACCCAAAATTAGATTCATTTCACCAAATGTAAACAACTCCAATGTAAATATTTACATGGAAACTAAATACCTAGGCTGTTTTCCAGCCAAAATAATTAAATCAATATTTTAGCCCACACTGGGAAACAGATATCAAAAATATTGGGAGGACTGAACTCAGTTAAACTTTGTAGGAACCAGTTTCTTTCCAGAAACTTTGTAAAGAAAAGTCTCCTTCATACAAAGGCACCTTTTGAAGTGCCCCACCATTAAACACCAAGAAACATTTTCAAATTTTCTCACATTCTTACCTAATGCTGGGAAATCAAATTTTTATTAATTCCAGGTTGCATGTCAAGAGTTTGGAGACTATGAGCCCCATAGCAAACCTCCCCAGGCTGCTGGTTTAAATGACCCTTGGATTTCCAACAATTGCAAAATACTCTGGGGACCTGGTTCATTACATTTCTGTTGGGTTTTGATGGCAGGTTGAGGAGACCTCGAGAAAATAAAAATTCCCATTATAGGAGTTTATTTCTTAGGAATTATCTGAAATTCAATGGGTTATAGACTACTGTCCTCATCTGGAGAGCAGGTATTGGTGGACTTGCTGAATCCAAAAATTAAGTCAATTTTGCCATAATTTTTGTGTCCTTTGGTGAAACTCTACAAAAATGTTGCAAAAAAAGTAGATTCTGAGCATTAGCCATAGAGCAAAAAAGAAAAAAGGGAAGAATCTCAGGCCTATATCTTTAAACACTTTGTATTTTTGTCACAACATTTTACAGCACATGGTTTGCTCAGATGGACTTATCCCCTGCATCACCAGAACATTCCTTAAACAGGCTTCTCCAGGCACCACGTTTTTTTTCATCTTCGTGCATTTAAAAGAAAGTGGGAGGTATTAAAGCCAGCTTGGAGGAGATTTAAAAATAGAGAAGTTTTAGCAGCCAGGGGGTGATTGTGGCCAGCAGATGCCACTGCTGCTCCGTGCCATCAGTGAACTGCTGCATGTACTAGACCAAATAATTTATGACTGAAAGACAAGGTGTAGAGATAAGTATTGAATAGGCTGAGGACTACATTTTTAGCGGTGTTTTTTAATACCTAATGCATTTTTGTATCCTATGTATTCAATACAGTGGCTCCTTCAGTTGTATAGTTCTGCTCTTTTGCTATGCATTTTTTATATACTTGCCTAGGGGAAAGTGCATGTCAGATCTTCATGTTAGGCATAAAAATAAAGAAAAGAGAATAAAAAAGAAGACATTTTGGAATTAGTCCCGCTGAGAATCACAGACACTGACTATATGCTGTGTTCATAAAGTTAGCAGAAATGTAGTCACAAGCTGCAGTAAAAGCTGTTGAAAGCATCTACAGAGAAATAGAAGCACTGGATTTCCTCTGTGGGTGCATGTATATATATGCAAGTGTATGTGTATAATTTCATAGGTATATTTTTATTTGTATATTCACTCTCCACCTTTAGCCTATGGTGTCCCTGACCATGGCATGGGGATGGAACTGGGTGATCATTAATGTTCCTTCCAACCCAAACCATTCTGTGAATCTATGATTCTAGTATTCGGTGATTCAATGAGATGAGGTACTTATTGGTAACGTAATGTATATATGGAATTATCTGCTTTCTGGATTCCGTAGATCTACTGAATTCCTGACTAAAACAGTCTGTCCTCCCTGCTTTCTTTTCCCACAAGATGTCAGTGTTTCCTACCATTTATACCAACGTGAGTTTGCTGGCAATGATTATCCACGGTATCTTAAGAGGAATTCAGTTAATTAAAAATGAGACGTTGTCAAACATGCAACTCAAAGCATTCCATAATTAAAGAGTTTGCTTTAATTGGGGAAATGGAGCTATTGACTCTGCTTTTATAGAGAAAACTTGAAAGATTAACACTGTAAACCCCAAATTTTATCCTCTTACTTTCTGCGATCGGACAAAAAGATACAAAAGAAATAGGGTGCTACAAACAGTGAAAAATGAAAATGCTGCATGGAAAGTTTCTGAGATTCCTACCCAAGAGCAAACATTAAGACACATAATATTTTAAAATATTATGTATATATGTATAAATGTTTATTTAAACACTTCTTACCCTGCTAACTATGACAGTGAGCATTTATTTAAATACAGTAGATAAATAATGGTCATTTTCCTTGTGCCCACAGGATGTCAGAGTTCACTGTAGAATGCAGTCATGGAAACTTTAGAGTGAAAAATTCAGTCTTTGTCCTCAGGGTTTGAAACATTCTCGCATGTTTTGACCAAAACCAGTGAAAACGAGCAGTGTCTGGTGCTCAATGTGATAAACACATCAACATCCAGATTTGCAATCCAAGCAGGCGTAGTGACTCCATTTTTCTCCATGGAAGAACATATATTTCCTTAATTCAGTTTCCCTTTCCTTCAGTGAGTTTTCACCACTAGAAAGACTGACTTCAGTAGAGTTCATGGCTCTCTGTCAGCTGGGTCCTCAGGTATCCAAGGTGCAGCACTGCATTACTTTCATTGTCTAAATAGTTCCAGAGAGCTTTTTAACACCAAGATATTGCAGATCAAACAATACTGTAACCATCTGCCTTTTAGCCTGGAGTAAGTGACTGCACAATCAATAGTCCTGCCTTTCTGTATCTAATCACCGCCATTCTTTTGTAATGATAAAATCGAAAATACAATTTTTGAAGACAAAGGTTTATTGATTTCTTATTGGATTTCATTATTTAATATCATATCTGGATTTGTCAGACTGAGAAGCACATTGTACGTTTACTACCCAGCTAACTTCAAGAGGGATCTGTGATCCATCACATGTGGGCAAGCCAATATCTCTTGGAATAATCCTTCCCTCCTTACACCAGCAGACACGACCTCAGACATTGCTTCAGGCAGTGAAAGCTTTGTTTTCCTTAAGGCTACAGAATCCAAATTGTGATGAGAACATGGCAGGTACTTGTAGCAATTAATCCACTGGAGGACACGAGCTCTGTTTTGTTTGCAAGTTATCTGTGCTCAAGGCTTGTATGGAGGGTCTGTTTGTTCTTTCAGATGGTTTGAACCTTTCATTTCAATACAGGGATTATTTGGCAGCTTTTGACTACCATTGAACAGCTGGCAATTGGTAATTTGCTATGCAGGTAGAAGGTTCACCGACTTGAGATTTTATCATTTATTTGATGGTATTTAGTGCATTTCATCAAGCCTCTGCTTCTGATGAGGGTCCCAGACTCAGGTGAAAACTCTGAATGTCAGCTGAGAAATAAAAATACCAAAACCCTCTTCTCTTGTTTTCAGGAAATGCAGGGCTTTGCCAATGTTTTTTTCCTAAACCACCTCCTCCAAATGTCGACAGGGATGGTACCTCAGCGAGGTAACTCAGGCCCTTCTACCTGTGTGACATATCCACAGTGCTCTGTATTAGTGCAGGCTGAACCATGATTTTCCTTGGTAAATCTAAAGGAATTTCTATTTACCTCATTTCATAGTGCTAGCTCCAGATGAAATCATTCCCAAAATAAATACAAATGTGGGATTTCTTGTTCTTTTAATAAAAAAAAATAAAAAAAAAAAAGAAAAAAAAAAGAAAAAAACTTAAGAGAAAGGATGGAATATTTCTACAGTGTTGTGCTAAAGGACCAAGGCTCATATTAAACCTCTCACATTTTTTTTTATTTGTTCATTTTATTGAGTGAGCCAAGAGCCCTAACTTTCCTCTGAGCAATTCCATGAAATGAATAACAGCCTGAAGAAGCACCTAGATAAACACTGATGAGCTGCATATAAACATGGGACTCTCTCTCTCCTTTAAAATGTCTTTCAATGCATTGTTTACCAGTGTGCTTATAGTCCACACCACCCTCTGATTTACAGTCTGCAGTGTTTGCTTCCTTGCAGCAGCTTCTCTGGAAGGTTCATCAAAGCTGAAAGACGAAGAAAGGAATTTTGAAATATGGTTATAAATACATGAGACCCAATACCTGAAAATGCAGAGCAGAATTTTACTATCCACAGCAGACACAGTTTGCAACAGGGTACTTGGATGTCCTGGCACTCCACAGCAGAGACTGCAGATGACTTTGATTTAAATGACTGCTGCCAAATTCAATAACCTTTTCTTAAACAAAACCACAGCTGATTTTAACTGTGTTACACTTGAAAAAAAAATCAGAACATGGTTCATAATCCTTTGCCTTACATTTCATATTCACCTGCTGGTTCCTTTTAGGAACCTATTTTATATATGACTCATGGAGGGCCTGACAAATGAGTGATATCTCCTGTCTCAAAAGTCCTAATCTCAGTGGAACTATAGCACTTTTCACTACCTGGATATGTGGCATAAAGTACTTAGGGAAAGAAAAAAGATGATCCAACCATTCATTTTGGGCAGTTATCCTAAAGCTGTAACTTCTGACCCTGTTTCCATTGGGACTCAGCTCTCTTAAGTAAAATACCATTTTCAGAAGAAAAGAAAGATTGTAGGAATAAACACCCCAAATTTCTGAGAAGATCAGATACAATGATAATTTATGTAATGGCTTCCTCCCTTACTATTGGCAGCGAAGCCCAGAGCTGTTGTCTTCTAGTTCTCATCTGGCACATCTCTCACACTTCTGTTTTATAATTCAAAGCAGACCTTTATGTTTGCAATTACTTAAATAGTCATCAGGCAAGGCATAATTAAATTCAAGAAATAGAATCTGTAAACTTAAGCAGTTGAACCTATTCTTGTGGAGACCAGTGACTTTTTGTTATTAATGAAACAGGGGACCAGAATAATGTTCCCCCCGCCCACCCCTTCCATTTTGCCCCTTCAAAGATGGAGATAAAATGGAAGTAAATTCCCTTTGCAAGCACACTGCTTTTCTCTTTGCTCGCCTCCCGGTAATATCGAACACTCCCTAAGAATGAGTAAACAACTAATTTGGCTAGAGTAAAGCAGGAGCCTTAGAGGTGATCAAAGTCACAGTTTGGTTTTTTTTTAATTCACCATTTCTTTGTGACAACACATTATGTCAGCCCTGCTAGCTCATTTGTCTGCTGCAGTTCTACTTTATCAGCCTGGAGTAAAAAGAATTGATAAGTCTGGTTAGATAAAGTAAATGGAAACTCAGGACTCATTCCAATTTGCTGTAGTTTGATATATTTCATGAACCTGAGAGTGCTGTGTGTAACACTAGTTGGTATTTGTATATAAATATTGCACATTAGAAGATCTCTTAAAACAATATTTATGTTTGTTTCTCCCCTTTCTGACTCCCCTAGTTGTGTGCTTACTGGGATTCTGATTGGAAGACAAATGTCAGGCTTTCTCACTACATTCTTTTTCAGTCCAGGATGCTGCTCCCAACAAGAATTCATCTTCATTGGGAGCTTGCTAGGCTGATAAAGCAGAAGGAGATATTTTTCCAGGAGCACTGGCTACTAATGCAGCTGAAGCTTATAACTGCAATAAGTTATTCTACGCTGTGCAAGATGAGTTCCTAAAGATATTTGATCATTGCCACCAGCCAAATCTGCCTTTGCTGTAATTTTGTTGGCTAGACTAGAAATGCACAGTGAATGACTTCTAAATCAGGTCTTATTTATTAAGGGGTTTGCAGAATGTTCAAGTGTGAGGGTCCAGAATCAACAACAAAGTTAATGAAATCTATTTTGCTTCTAGGTGATTTAAACCCATATTTTCTCACTTTCTGTATACACAAACTTTTAGGCAAAAAAGTACTTTGAAATGAAATGTCAGGAAATTTATTTTTTAATATCAGAGAAGTTAGATTCTTTTAAAGGAAAGAATTAATTCAGAAAATATGACAGCACATACTGCACAAATTCAGAGTATTTATTTTTCCTTTTTTTTCAGCTAAAACCCCTCACAAAATTTTATCTGAGTTTACAAATTGTTTCCTGTACTCCAGAAGGAAAGCTTGATCTCTTAACAGTTTGCCCTTGGTTGAGGAAGAGCTTGAATTCAGAAACTCTTATTCACTGGGCAAGTTACAGATCCTTTGGCAAGAAAGAAGCCCCCACTTTAGCACCTAAGAATGCATGGGCTGCTCTTTCTTGAATTGGTATTTTGCCTAAATAAGAGCATATACTAGAAAGTCTGAAACTGTAACCATGAGTCACTTGTATTTGGCTCTGTTCGAGGCAGCATGGAGGCCCATGGATCCAAAATATTGGTGATTAATATTAAGCCCATGTAACTGTGCTGCCAACCCGCGGTGATGTCCAGCTCTGGGAGGGGGGAAGCCCTGTAGGAAGGGTCAGGTGCAGGGGGTGACAAGAATGTTGGAGAGGGACTTTTACATTATGAAGTCATAGGACAAGGAGGAATGGTTTTAAACTGGCAGAGGGTAGACTTAGATCAGGTATCAGGAAAAAGTGTGAGGGTGGTGAGGACTGGAATAGGTTGCCCAGGGAAGTTGTGGATGCCCCATCCCTGGAAATGTTTGAGATCAGGCTGGATGGGGCTCTGAGCAACCTGGCCTGGTGGAAGGTGTCCCTGTCTATGGCAGGGGGTTGGAAAGAGATCTTTAAGGTCCCTTCTTTGGAAAGGTCTTTAAAGTCCCTTTCAACCCAAACCATTCTCTGATTCTATGAAATATCTTTGGAAGTGACTCTGTTACAATACACAAACATGGCCCAAAGCAAACTGGTAGAATTATTTGTGTTTGCAGTATATCCACCCTGAGATAAATTCTACTTCCCAGTAACACCTGAGGAACCTTTTTGCACTCACTGGAAGTGTAAACACAGAACAGAGAAGATGCCTGGAAAGCAGAATAATTTTAAACAGAAAGTGCCAGGTTGTTGTTTAATACCAGAGTGTCTTGAGTGAAAATGAGAACCATAGCTGCCTTGTTCTGTGAGGAGCCTGACCTAATTCATGGCCTCAGAATACATCCTGGGACGTGCTCTGGAAGGCTGAGAGGTAGAGAACACATCTATGATTCTGTCACAAAGATGAAGGTTGCAGTAAAAAAAAAGAAGAAAAAAAAAAAAAGGTTTCAGGTGAAATCTCAGAAGCTTAGCTAAACTTCCAGGACCACTAGAAGAGCAGAGTATTAGCACAGGTTCCCTATTGACATTTTTGATCCCTTTGGATCTCTCAGAGGCTTTTTTTTGTCTCTGAGTTTTTGAAGTCATGAGAATGACTAATATTTTTTCAAAAAGCCAAACATAAAAAAAATTATATTGGGCAAAATTCTAGTAAATTTCAAACCAAAAGTATTGAGCATTGCAAGTTCTCAGATGTGTATTTTGGTGCTTTTAGGGGCATTTTTGGAGGTGGGAGTTTGGACAAAATAAATCAATACAATTTTGAAAAAGAATTAATGTAAAAGTTTTGGTGGCGTGAAATGAGTTTCATTATATATAAAAAAAAAAAAATTAAAAAATTAGCCAGTCCTGCAAACATCCCTGTTTAACAGACAGGAAAACTGGGATACATAAGGTGTGCAAGGAATCATATCAGAGTGATTTTTCAACTCCACTAGAGAGCCCAAGTAACAGAATTTTGATTGAGATATCAATCGTTGTATAAAGTCTGAATTGTCTGCCAAAAACACATCAGATTTCTTCAGTTTGTATAATATTAACCCAGTTTGATTTTACAGAATCACAGGAAAAAATTACTTCCAAGACTTTTATCTACTTTTCAATTTTATTTTCTTTCAATGACGAAGCACTAGAAATTTACTTCAACTTCTTGGGGATACACACCAAAAAATCCCCAATCTTCTTAAAGAGAGATTAAGGGAAATCAGAACTTAAAAACAGATTACAAACTTCTGAGTCAATGGGAGAGGGGTCAGTAGGCAACCGGGCAAGAAGGCTCCCACAGGAGTCTGTTTAAGACCTTTCTGTAATATTTTCATCTCTTTCTCACTGTCCTGGTTTTGTCCTAGGCCATGTTTCACTTACACTTGTCCAAAAGGAACACAGAACAGAAAGATAGTCCAGCCCTCTGCATACAGGTTTCACAACAGAGGAATCTTCAAACTTATTCAGCCATTCCACTAATTACCTGAGTTGATCATCTGCTCAATCTGATTCAGTCTCCACAGCAGTGAGTGATGAAAACACAATAAAAGCTTGGTAATAATTATGCTTTTCTTTTTCTCATGGTCAGTATGAACTAACCTAAACACAGCCTTGGAAAATACAGATCAACATTTCTCTATGTAATAGATGAGAAAATTTCACCAGCAAACTCTTTTTACTTGAGAGTATCCATGAGGAAATTAAAAACTTTGGGAATACTTCCAGTATTGATAGAGGGGCTTGTGCCAAAATTATTGAACAGCCATTGTAATTCCCATTGGTGTTTTCCAACCAGTGAAATTCTGCTAGGACTTTGCAGCTACTTCATATTTTTACTAACAGCCTTTAAGGACACTCT